>UFQX01000089.1:451228-685424 GCA_900497675.1 Arapaima gigas | reverse complement strand
GGGGGGGGGGGGGGGGGGGGGGGGCTTTTGCAAGGCCAAACAGATCTGCATTGTGATAAACAATTACACCAGATCTCAGTTCCTCTTTACTGCATCACCATCAGATCTATCCCACACTGATTCTTCAGAGTCATTAAGCTCAAGTTAGTCAGCGATTAATGCTTAATGAATGCCTTAAAGTGGATTTCAGTTACCAAAAAAACACACACATATATTCAAGAAGGGGAGGGAAAAAGGAGCGTCACCTGGTTTATCTTGCTGCTGCTGCAGGACTAATTTGCATACCATGTCTGAATGCAGAATAACACTAAATGGTAATTACCGTTGGAAAAATGTGATTGACAGGTGTGTGTCAAGATGATGAGCGCCAGCGAATCGCGATGTATGTTATGAAAAAAGCATTTGCATCATGTCAGATTCCGGCTTGATTATCAAGGGTTTTGTAGTGGAATGCCAAATCTGGCTGACAGTTAGTCAACAGAAGTCAGAGATCCACGTCTGACAGGAGAGCTGTGGACAGCAAGAGCTACAGATGTTTGATGTATTGAAACGTTTGTACCTCATCTCAGTGGGGGATATTCTCCTTGGCAGGTTAGCAACAATGTTTTTCCACATTGCTGCAATGTTGCATCCCTCCCATTGGTAAGAAAACCTTATACACCTGAAAGGTGTGTATACCTGTGTGTCTTTCGCCAGACCTGAATGATGATCACAAGGACTAGGACAAGGAGAAGCTTGCAGTGGACAAACACTTATTGCAGTTATTTTAATAAAACACATACTGAGGAGTGAGATCAGCTATGGAGAATCAGAGAACTTCCATCTTACCATCCTTTTACTGGATTTTACTGTTGTTTCATTTTCTTGCACATGCACAATATTATTATGAAAATAAGAAACAAATATTTAAGTGATTTCAATGACAAGAGCTTCAATAAAACTTCATTATTGTTCTACTGTATTTGTATTTTTACTTATCTAATAAGATGTGTTATAATGACGGTTAGCTCTCAGGATAACGGGGTTGTTACTGTATATAAAGGCCAAATGATTCCCCCTCTATAACCATTAGGATTAGGGTTCCTCCTATATAACTTGAATAAGCAGGAAACAGCTAGAAGGCTACTGCAGAAAACACATATAAAAGCAGCTACAGTGTTTTGATCTCTTCAAAAAGTGCCAAAATTCCTTTATTTTACTGCGGTGAAGCTGAGGGGTGACAGTGCTGTAGTTTTAAAGTGTTTAAAAGGGACAAAGGACTTTCCATGATATAAAAAAATCCCTCTCCAAGTGTAAAAAATTCAAAGGCAGGAACAAAGTTGCCTTAGAGGAAAACTTTTGTTTCCTATCATATACAACATGTCTGACTAAGAGGAGTAATGAGTAAACAATCGAGGAGAAGGGAATCTCTCTCCCAGTTGTGGAGAGTGGACTAGAGCACCCCACCTTGGGGGCCATGTGACCCCTCCAGTTTAGGACCCACTGAGTGGGCTGGTGGCTGCCTTGGAAGAAGACTTCCAGACTCCCTTTCTGAACCTTCAGGCTGGACACCATGCTGGGTTTGTGCTCAGCTGTGTGTCTGCTGTGTCTCTGGATCTGACCCTTGCAGACCCACTGGAACATTGACAAATGGTTCCCTGCAGCCAGAGTGCTTGTTATGGCCTTCTGTCCCAGGTACTGTTCGTGGAGTCGACATGGGAAGAAGTGGAGTGAGATGGTGACAGCAAACCTCAACAGCTTGGCAGCGCTCACGGCTATTAAACTTTTATGCTCACTATGCATCTTGAAAAATGCCTGTCATAAAGGCCTTTCAAATCCTGTAGGTGATATTCCTTGATGTAATATTTCAACATATGATGAAGAGAGGCACTTCTAATGTTTCCAGTGAAACCTAATGGGCTATTGGTCGTCTAAGGACATCCCAGTAATAGGTCGACCCCCTGGTGTCCCCTTAGAGATGGATTACATACAGAGCAACAAGCAGCAGTGGGTGTGAAGGCCTGTAACATGACTGCATCTGTGTTTCTGCCCATCATTCGCCTGCCATAATTAGATGCAACCTTTGCTGCAGCTCACAATTTTGTTCAAGGTTGCTTCTGCCGGTTGGAATACTGATGGCAGAGTGGGAGGGGCTCTGGCGCCGAGGCAATCCATAAATCCAGCCTTGACGGGGCCTGTCTAGGCTCTGCTGAATTAAAGATGGCCACGACAACCTTCAGTGTGTCTCATTCTTTGCGGGTGGCCTTCCACGTGGCAATCAGGGTGCCACACACTTAAGCCAGAAAACCTCCACTGGTCCTTGCCGCTGTGTATCCAAGGCAACGGTTTCTTACCAGAGGGCACAGAATCAGGAAATGAGACGTATGGGAATGATTTCATGCCAACATTTTGGCTCGTCTTCTGTGGCTGCCGTCATCAGTACTCAGGCAGTGCTCATAAGCGTTTGATGACCTGCACGTTCATTAAACTCCTTCTGTCTAGTTGCTGTCTGCTTGCATGAGCTTTGCACTGCTTGCTGTCAAGATGCTAGGCCTGTACATCCTCCCCTTCAGTCTCAGGATCACGCAAAGGTACCAGGAATGGTCATGAAATCAACTAAAGGGGTTTTGGTTTGAAAAAGGACAGGGTGGACCACTATTTGTTAATTTATGTAACACCTGAATCCTGATATCTAGAGAACATGATCTGTCCCTACACCCCTCCACCTCCACATGTCTGCTTGTCCCTCTCACAGGAGTCCCAAAATCTAAAGCCCATATGTTCTTAGTTTTGTCACTGATGTGCAAAATGAGGTCCCTCTGTCCCTTATAGCTGATGGATTTCTCCCAGCATTCAATGGGAGTCTAAAAACAGATTCATTTTGATCTTCCCATACTTTCCAAAGTTGACCCTTCACTACCCGAAACTTTCTATCAGTTTTCCTTTTTGTAATTTCAATAATTTGCCAGAAAATGTGCTGCATGATAATGGCTGGGGAAAAACATCTGCTAAATGCATAAAATATATAAATGTGAGTATAAAAATAAGACAGCTTGCAATGTCAGGCAGTATTTCAATGATTTACAATTTTACCTTGCCAGGCAATTTTTATATTTTTAATTCAGGGTAAGGACCTTCATCAAGGATAATTCAGCAGGAGTTGAGGATTTGCAGATGTGCAAAAATGAATGGTCTATGCAGGGCAAAAGATGTAACCATTTGTTCTTTACTACTTTGGATGCAGTGCTGATGAGGTTTAGTAGATGGACAATGGTGATGGGGATGGGTGCAGGACAGCCATGAAACCAACGATTCAGAACAGGAAAACAGGAATGGCTGTTCCCCTAGCTGTCAGAAGGTAGAGCAGGGCACTGTGAGACACCACTAGCTGGGCACTGGAGAGGCACTATGTGATGCCATGTTAGACTGAAGTACAGAGCCAGTGGGATACTCTCAGCCCCTTTACTGTGCATACCAGTAACTCCTGCTGATCCCCCATGTCCAATGACCCAGGAGCTGTTGAGCATAAAGCTCCATTGTGTGACAACCTTCCTTTGCTCATGCTTTGGCTGTTCCTGTTTGCTGTTTCCCTCCAGTCCATTTGGGTCAACATGGATACGATATCAGTTTTAATTCACCCACTGTGTCACATTATGAAATATGCTTGTGAAAGTCCACTTCCTGAGCTACGCGAAAGCACATCATGCTCACTCTCCCCTTAGAGTTAAGATTACAGGTACCAGTATTAGATTGCAGGTAGTGGGTTATTTTAGGGAAAGTCTCACTAATTTCTCACTTAATTTTTCTCAGAATAAAAATGAGAAGGAAAGAGGAAGAAAAGGAGGTGCAGCTGAAACTGCAGGTTCCAAAAGTAAAGCAGGTGCTGGGGTTGAGCCCAAGACAAAGACAGGATGAGAGGGACTGAGTTCCTTCACCACCCTTCTGTATCACATCACCACCTGTGGATCTGCTCATTGGCTGATATGGGATATATAACACAATAGACTGACACCTTGAATTCACGTGAGATACGAATTTCCAAAGATAAAAGAATTTTTCTAAGTCTTACAAAGTATTTTTTAATTATCAAAGTTATCTGAGTTTTGGTGAATCTGACCAGTGAATAAACTGAGGGACATCTCTGCTACAACCTTTAATTGAGTGATATTACTGGTAAAATTACAAATAGACCTCTGGTTTTTGCAGCAATTGTAAGCGGAGGAGCTGGAATTTTTATACATTTCAAACACTTGGTGTAACACAGTTAAAAATAATTTATTTTACTGTAATGTACTGGTGACATGCTGTAAAGCTCCCAAGGAGCATGAGATAGTTCCCCGGTGGAGGACAGCGACCTCAAAGGGACACCAGGGGGTCGACCTATTACTGGGATGTCCTGAGATGACCAATAGTCCATTAGGCTTCACTGGAAACACTAGAAGTGCCTCTCTTCATCTTATGATGAAATATCATCCATACAGGCTTCTGACATGTGGTCCCTGACACTACTGCATTATTTTACAGTTTCACTCAGCATCACATGTGCGGAATGCAAAGATGCCGCCCCATGCTTTCTGTCCATCACAGCCACCCCCCAACCCCACCCCCTGGTGCTCTGGAGCATGTTTGCCAGCAGCAGATGCCATGATTCATGGTAACTGGGTCTCAGCCGGCAGAATTGCACAAATTAATTGAAATGTTTTAAACGTTCCCCGCTGGAGGTCCATTGCTGAATTGTGTCGACTCCTTTGACTTTGTGCAGAAAATGGTTTTATTTGGCCTCTAATTCATGTTAATGGTTTGGGGTTCATGGGACATGCAGTAATTACCGCAGCAAAACCTTTCCTGCTGTGTCGCTGCATCTCCCACTGTTCCTTTCGCTGCCTTGCTCTTAGTTACTCACACACAGTGGCCTTAGCATGTAGAACCTAGAATGTGTCTGCATATGATCCTCCCTCCCTTTGCACATGCTGCCCACGTTAACATGGTGCTGGTGAAGGACATCAAGGTCAGTGAACACATAGGCTGGAGTTCACTACCATGTCTGAAGGCGCAGTAGGTGACATAATGATTAGGACAGCCTTGAAATCTGAAGGTCTAAATCCTACCTTCTGCTATAGTACCCTTGATCAAAGCACTTACCTTGAATTGATACAGTAAAAATGCCCCTGATGTATGAGATGGTAAATCAGTGTAAATCAGATTATTCAACATTGTACTATAAGTTGCCTTGGACAACAGTATTAGATCAATAATGTTCCATCCATTATTCCATTCTCCTTCCCCACTTGGCCTGGACTGGGTTGCCATGGTCCAGACCTGATTCCTGAATCACTAGGTGTTGGATAGGAGAATATACTCTGGATGGAATTGCAGTCCACTGCAGGGTACCAGTATTGCGAATAACAACAATTGGGCACATTTTCCAGATTACTGTCTTCAGAAACCCAGCTTTGTCCTGCCCTCTGTAGATAGTCAACATGCTGTGTGATGTGTAGAAAACTGTACAGTTTGTTCCCTCTTTAAGTGACAAAGACGGGCATGAAGGTGTGCTATTCTGGACTGAAATGGTGCTGGAGTGCGGCACGTGTTTTTCTCTTGTTTCACTCACAGAAATGGTGAGATGGCACTTTCAGAAGAATACATCTGACACGCCTGCATTTCCCCTCCACTCTCCAGCCCACCGTCCTGTCATCTACTTTTCATCTAAAAATGCTGGCCTGAAAATGGTAGCCAATATAGCGGATTCACATTGTGTGGGTTGCTATGACAACCCCTACATTAAATTGAGATGGCTATCAAAAGCTTTGTTGTTATAAAATGACCTTTTTTCATATTCTGAATTTCTTCTGCAGATTAAAACATCTGTGTGTGTGTAAGTCGTAGATGAAAAACAGTCCAGTTGGGGGAAAATGTCAAGGTCACACACTCATACCAGAATGGCGCATGAATGTGCAAAGGGGCATATGCACAATACACATTGCCCATGTGCACAAACTCACACAGACACATACAGACACATGCATACACACAGACCTAAGGGATGTCAGTGTTGTATGCTGCTCACATGGCAAGAAGTTGGTGTGTGTTACAGAATTTGATATGCAGTTCCAGTGGTGCATGCTTATGTGTTAGTGTGTGTGGCCAGGATAGAAAGATGAGCCCCCTTCCAACCCCTGTGTCTGTAACCATCCTTGTCTGGAGCACAGCAACCTGGCATTCAAGGGGAGCCCACCTACATTATTAAGTAGGGAGGCAAATTGCTGGGTGTCCCATACTTATAGACCTATTTTGGGGGGAGTGGGGCTGCCATCCACTCACAAGGGAGTCTGAATTTTTCAACAGAGAAAATCCAAGTCCCTGGCAGTCTTTAAGCTTGGTTCCCTGTCCTCAAGCTGCAACTCCATCCTCTACCCAGGCCATCTGTGCGACCCTCCCAAGGACAAATGGATGCTATAAACAGGCCAGTGGGGGTTGTGCGGTGGATGGGAGTGTGACTGATCTGCTACTTTTGGGTGGGTGGATCTGCTCAGTATTGACAGACAGCGCTTCACATAGCTAGACATGTGACTCTTTGTCTTATAAAATTGCAACTGTGGGCACACACAGACCCCCCAGAGTTACTCTGTGGAGTGAGCAGAGATACATGAGAAGAAAAAGACAAACCAGGGGGACTTGAAGAATTACATTGATGGACGAAGGAAACCAGCTTGCTTCAGCAATTGGAAACACGTGTCTTGTAGAGGGTGCTATCACATTAGAGTTGTTTAATTCCATTATTTGTTTACTCAGCAGATTTACACCAAATACAGCTTTTCATTGTTCATGCAGAAAGGATAACAGTGCCACCAAGTTGGAGGGGTGTTTGGAGACTGGGCATTGAGGATCACTTGTTCAACAGAGCAATTTTACTGTGTCTGTTCAGGGTAAATACCTTGATCAAGGAAACTACATCAGAATACGGGATTACATGCTGTTGGTTCTCACCACTACAGCACTTTCTGCCCAAATTATAGACTAAAACATTTTCCCAGTAACTGGATTATCAAAACTGTCTTATTCAGACAAATCCCTTTGTTTACACTAGCTTCTTGCCACTGACCCATTTGTTTGCTTTTGTGCTGAGCCTTTGTCCTGACAGTGTTGGTGTGTATTGGCATGATAAACTTCCCTTTCGGTTCCCTGTGTTTATAGCGTGGGCCTGTAACAAACCCCTCCCAGTAAGAGCCTTTACCTCACCTCACCAACAAAGCCATGCATTGTGGGAAAAGCACTGTGGACAGGGCCTCATTATCTCCTCGCTCTCAGACTCCCACAGTGAAGAGATCAGATCTCTGTCCACCGGAGGCCACCCACTTTCCATAATTTTCCCCAGAGAAAGGTGTCTGATTTATCTGGTTGAAACACGAACCTTGTCTCCACATTTGTGCCCACTCTTCTTACCCATATCTCCCTATCCCCAGCCCCCTGCCCTTTGCAGGAACGTTTTTTCAAGATGCACAACATCCCCCTTTCCTGCTCCCCCATTGGTCACGGCCCCACTTGTACCCAAATTAAAGGCTCTTGTTCAATGCAGAAGGAGGAAAAGTGTGTATAGTGTGAAGCATGTGGTGTGTGCATGCATGTCTATGTGCATGTTAGGTGAAGTAGCAAGAAAGAAGAAATCAAGGGAGAAGAAAACAATACAACCCAAAGAGTAGAAGGGTAAATTTCAATTTCTAAGTAGCACATGCATGAAAATTCAGCTGCTCCCCCCTGGCATCGAGCACGATGCATCAACTGGGCCGAGTTTACAGACTCGGCTAAAGCCGCTTAGATTCCAGGGGGAGTGCTGGCTTTATTTGTGGCAGTGTTTCTACATCAACAGGGGTTGATGTGTGTTGGACTAGGGTTAGACAGGAGTCCTGGTGATTCCATGGCTAGGGAAGGTGTGGGTGAGACAGTCATGGGTGGTGTGGGGGTGCTGGGATTAGTGTTTCTGCATGGTAATCACTTTCCAGTGTGGATACAGTTACCAGCTGCCTAATCTCTGGCCATACTGTCCGTCTAGCAGCCTTTGCCCCCAGCTCTCACACCGAGAGGCCCCCATCTGTCCCTCTCCTGCTGCCATAATGGTAAGCACTAAGCCTGCATTTTGCTCCTATTTATTGATTTAGCTTATATTTCTCTCCAAGGTAATGTGCTGTGATTTATCCATTTACACAGTTGGGTAATTTTTACTGCATCAATTCATGGCAAGTACCCAGCTCAAAAATCTTATAGCAGGAGGTGGGATGCAAACCTTTGTCTTTCAACTTCAAAGGCAGTGGCCTTAACCACTATGTCACCTGCTTTTGTTATCAAAAATCTCTTCACACCTATTTCCAGGACAGAAAATTTCAGTCTCCCCAGACCCTTACTCAAGCAGCTCACAACTTCTCTGTATCTCTTCCCACATTCTTTGTTCAATGGAGCACTGTATAGCCTGTAAGTACCAAATAAAATGAATGAATGAATGAATGNAAATCTCTTCACACCTATTTCCAGGACAGAAAATTTCAGTCTCCCCAGACCCTTACTCAAGCAGCTCACAACTTCTCTGTATCTCTTCCCACATTCTTTGTTCAATGGAGCACTGTATAGCCTGTAAGTACCAAATAAAATGAATGAATAAATANACCTGCTTTTGTTATCAAAAATCTCTTCACACCTATTTCCAGGACAGAAAATTTCAGTCTCCCCAGACCCTTACTCAAGCAGCTCACAACTTCTCTGTATCTCTTCCCACATTCTTTGTTCAATGGAGCACTGTATAGCCTGTAAGTACCAAATAAAATGAATGAATGAATGAATGAATAAATAAATAAATAAATAAATAAATAAATAAATAAATGTCACCTACTGATGAACATCTATCTTCCATTCAACTGCAGTTCTACTTTCTGGTACACGACTGGTCCCTCCTGAAGTCAAGCAAAGATCTGACAAAGTGTTAGGCTTTTGCCCTCCATTGGTTCACAAAGCCAGAGGTGGTTAAAGACATACACCCCACCCCCTAGTCCCAGTGGTGGGACTGGCAGACTGCCATGGGGCCAGCGAGGGCATTTGAGCTGATTTAGGATTCCTTACAGGCACCAACAGCAACACAAGGTCATCCCTTTCCTTTGACAATGTCACAAGAAACTAATTCTGGGAGGAGGGCATGTGTCAAAAAGACACAAGAGGTTGTTGTGATGTCACTTGGGTCCTGTACTGAAAAAACAGAGTGTTTTCAGAGAATAAGTGAATACAGCAATGAAAATCCACAAAAAACTAACAGTGCTGCCTCACTGGAATATCACAACTTAGCCAATGGGAGAGTGAGTTTTCAACTGGTCCATCAAGCAGACAAGCAACAGGAGAAGGGTTTGATTCTGAATTCCCAGTAGCTAGCATGAATGTAAACAATCAAGCAGTCTTTCACTTTTGGGGTAAAAGATGGAGATTTGCTTCCAGATAAAGTAGATCTGGCTTTTATGTGGAGACTCCAGCAGAGACTCCTGAGCCTCTAACCCTAACCCCAAACCTAACCCTAATGCACAAACGGCTCCCCAAGTCAAAGGAGAATCATAAGGGCAAAACAGGGACAGAAGGCCCTCAGCAAGCCTGCTTGCTACCTGAGTGAGTCTCTCCTAGAGCTGAACATCTCAAGAAACTGTAAAATGCAGCAAGAGCTGATCTGGTCTTACCTTGGCCTCTGTCCAACATCCGGCTGAAAAACAGAGAAAGAAACTATCAGACAAGCAATAAGAAACTACAAGGTGCAGGTGACACAAGTTTGTCACAGCCATTCTGCTGAATAACCATGTAAGAGGAACTTAGTCCTTGGGAGTTCAATCATGGCGTGTGACACAGTCACGGTAACCTGTTGACCAAGCCATACTGAAAAGACCTGCAAGGTGCCAAATTTATTGAAAATCTGCAGGCAACTCAAGGCGGTTTTCGCTGGTTCGTTGCGCAACAGCTTGGCAGTAGGGCAGCAGCAGACACACCCTCTGAAGAGCACCAGGGCACAGAGATTAGAAAGGGAACTTACTGTTGGGAGGCTCCTTGGCAAATTTAATTAGCTAAGATGGAGGTTTTGTGTTGTGGAAGGACAGGAGACGGGTAGTTGGATCATCCAGGGGGGTCAATGGGTTTTTTCCAGTTTTATTCGATGAGGGAATTGCTGGTGACATATATGCACGCTGTAATTATCGGCTGCCCCGGTTGCGAACATGGACAGCACTTACCTCCAGCTCTCTCTATTGATTTAATGATGGATGTACAGATTAAGCAGCGCAACAGAAGGCTTTGCATTTTGGTAATAAATGTACGCATCAGCACGGTAATGGCTTCGGCTTTGTTTTTTCATCCCCATCAGCTACTGAGATTCTCAACACTTCCTCACTGTGCAATTGTTAATCTTAGCACTAACAGTGTTTTTTTAATGGTGTCGTGCTGCTGGACTGTTGTGGAACACTTCCCTACTAGAAGAAAACCCAGCACAGACTCTTCAATCTCCACTTCAACAGCCAAATGATCCACAATGGCTAATGAGGCATTTTATTGCCTGAGCATTAAAGTTGCACTAAATCCATTGTCTTGTCATAAGAAACACTATTTTGCTCCTTTTTCCCTGGTCTCCTGACAACATCAGTTAAGCAACAAAAAGTTGCACATTTTCACTAAAAAATAAATCAGGAAATTAACAGTATTGCTGAAGATGGACCCTGCTAAAAAACGAGTTTGCTACCTTGAGACTGGAGTTCCCTTCATCCACACTTCCAGCTGGCAGCATGACCAGGGAATCTCTCCAAGTCATCTTAGACCTTCCTTACCCAGAGCAGTAGTTCAGTTAAATTCATTTTATTTCTCAGGAGCACTTTTCTCACTCACCAGGGTAGCACTAAACAGTAAAGAATATTGCACTGAAAAGAAGGGAATGGTACAAAACAGCTGCACACAGGCCAATCGTTGGCATTTAGTTAGAAGCTTAATTACTTGCTGAGCAAGCAACGCATCTCTCACCAGCATCAGCTATAATCTGGGCTGTAGCCACTTCCTACTGGCCCAGTGTAACTGTGCAGTCTGTCTGTTGGCAGAGAAAAAAATGGGAAGAGGAGGGTTCTTTAATTCGGTCCCTCAAAGGAATCAAGCAGTGTAAATGGAGGTGGAAGTGGGATGAGGGGAATGGGATGGGCATTGTTTCAAAGCTTAGAAGTACTTTTGTGGAAACAGAGAAGGATGCCAGGCCTTTTTCTTGGAGCAGTAGAACATTTAAATGCAGGAGACCCCATGCTAATGCAACAATCCAATTTAACTGGTCCTGTAGCTTAGCTGTCTCAAACTTCTCCTTGGAGACCCCCAGCCAATATGGATATTTGTTCTGCTCCGCCACCATTGCATCATCATCATCCAACCTTAGAGAACATCATTAGCTCGAGTTTATGTTTGGATGAGTGAATGAATGGACCAGCTGGTGATGCTTAAGCAGATGTTTGAGTACCACTGACCAGGTTTGAATTTTGGCTCACCGGAGCTTCATGACTGGGGTCAGCCTCCCCCGCTTGGTCCAGGGCTCCCAGCTGCTTGGTGATGGCATCCATTTCCTCCTGCAGCCGCTCTGTGTGAACTGTGATCTCAGCGATCTTCTCTGCAGCTTGTGCTGTCAGGAAGGCCTCCTTCAGGTCCACTAGATGCAGCGTCCTCTGCTCCTCAAGGCGCACGAGGTGGTGGAGCTCATCAAACTGCTGGTTCACATACTCCTCCAGTTGCTCCGTGGTCATCTGGGGGGCAACACAAACACATAATCCATGTGCTTTTTGAGAGCAACATCACTTTGAATTGTGTGCTATTTCATTGACAGCTATTTGTTATTTGTTTTTTTGTAGGGCAATTTCAAAAGGAAGGCCTCATGCCGCGCTTCTGAAGTATCTGAAAACTGAGTTGAGGAGGGAGGCGGCGTGTAAGTTTATCTGCAACATGCAAGACAGCGTGTTAAAAAAAGCGATAACACATCTCTAGCAACTGTCATAAAACAGTTGTCATAAAACAGTAGAATCAATAGAACAAGCTCTAGAATGTGTCATATAATCAAAGTATGGGGAAAAAGAAAGAAAAAGCAGTACATTAGCCATACAGGAAGGAACAGTGTGAAATGATTTGCTCTGCAGGCTAAACCCACACATAGATTAGAATCAGCCTTTGAATTAATTTCTTTATCCATCAAAATGAATCCAAATCCTCTTCCAAGAGCAAAGTTTTAGCGCTTAGTTTTAGAGCTGCAGTGCTTTTGACAGCCACCAAAGTGAGATAGTTATTTATTCATTAGGCAGATGGCCTCATCTAGTGTGAGCTGGAGACGTCTGAAGATACTGCTCCCTAGCTGTGGTGGGCTGGGCCCTAAATTATTCAGCATGGCACCAGGAGGATGCGCCCCTCACCCCTGGAATAGAATGAGGGGTCTGTCCCATTGAGGCACAGAAACAATAATTTGTGGGAATAAGGACCTGGAAGAGCTCAGCAACTGGCCACAAAAGCACAGGTCAAATGAAATCGGCAAATCAAATCTCTTCACTCGTATGTCACTGTATTGCTATTTACGTTTATGTCATAAACAGTCAATAAGCTGTTATCATACTGGATAAAACCAAAAATATAAAAAGGGAAGTTATGCAGCAGGATGGCAATATTTTATACAAAATGGTAAATATGCCGTAACTTACACTGAAGTAGACAAGATTTTTTTTATTGTGACTGGACACAACAGGCAGGTTACATGGCAGCTCAGTGAGTGGTGTTGCTATGTCAGCTTTTTCCCATTCCTGGATGGGCATGAGCTTGAATCCAACTCAGTTTATGTGAATTTCTGCCATGTGCTCCGGTTTCCTACCAATGATATGTGTTAACTGGTCACTCTAAATTGCTTGTATGACTTCCCCCCCACCCCTCCTGGTTCTTGGCTGGCCAGCAGTTAATATGTGGCTATGAGGTAACAGTAAATGGCATCCCACCCAGGGCAGTTTCATAGCTTTGTGCCCATTGATTCTGGGACAGGCTCTGGATTGCTGAAACACTGTTCGGGATAAAATGGTTAGATGAAAGGCGCGATAACATCATTATTAGCTGACTTTCTTTAAAACAGATGAAAATGTGAGGTTTATACATTGAGCTGCTTATAGTCATTTACCCATTTATACAGCTGGGTAATTTTTACTGCATCAGTTCAGGGTAAGTACCTTGATCAAGGGAACTACAGTGGGGGGCGTCGAACTTGGATATTTTGATTGTGAGACAATAGCTCAAACTATTGTGCCACCAGCTGGTGCATAACAGCAATAATCAGTATGCAACCACAGGCCTCAATCTGTGTAACATGGAAGTCGAAGCAGCTGCATAACGCAGCAAAAGTGACTTGAACATTAACAACAGGAGAAAGTGAACAGTGTCTCAGAGCAATGACCATGTTGTTGGAAACACTAAAACAAACCTCATAGCATGAACCGTACAAAGAAGTTGTTTAACCATGTGTCATACAGACATAGGAAGAGTGCAAGGATCTTTTGTGGTTTTGACCATTGCTAGGAATAGGAAAAACCTGGCAATAAAGTAATTAACTGTATCATAGAAAATAATATTGAGAAAGCAGCAGAGTCAAGAACAAAAGAGTAAGAAAGAGGAAAGCAGCTTGAAGCTGGAATCAGAAGCTTGGCGAAAGGGAGTGAGAGGAAGAGTGGAGGACAAACAGGAGGAAGGAGGCAGAGATGAAAGGGAATGGAGGAGCGAACAGGAGAGAAGTGTCGTCTTTCTTCTTTCAGACTCCTTTTTAAGCCATCTAAATGTGATTTAATTGGATTTCCCCTATTAAATAGGCAAAACTAAGTCTCTCCTGAGCTGCATGCTGAGACACTGCGTGCAAAAATAGAGACCTCAGTGTCTGTGGCGGTACTGAACCATCTGTTTAGGTTTTGGGGCAATTGAACCACTAGCTGTGTTCCCTTTTCATCCTTTTTTTTACGGGCTCCTTGGAGGACAGCTTTAACTGTGACTCATTTAAATATGACACTTTGGAGAGAGTCACATGGAGGCAAAATCTGAGCCAGGGGTCTGATTAACCAAGACATCCAGAGTGCCCAGCTGAGTTCCATGCCCCACTGCTTCCCTACTCCACCCCAGCAGGTCTTTGTCACAGGGTAATGGTTGTATTTAAACCCAACAGTGTTTGGTTTCACCTTCACCAAACAGAAAGAAGACATCCATGTTATATATTAGAAGTGATGACCATTAGCACAAGTGGAGAGCCTTGTCATGTAAACTCACCTTGTCCCTTTTGTTCCCCATTAAAGTATCCTTTATTAAAACAGGTAGTGAATAGAAAGGTGGAATTGGTTAGGAATGGGAAACACTGATGACGGACATGTCCAGCAACATCAGTCCAAGGCTTCTCCTCCAAACAGCTTGTCTACTAGCTGGACTGCCAGCAAACCACTCTGCACCCCCTTGTTATATTGGATGTGAGCAAATTTAATGTTTTTAACTTCTTTTTTTCAAAATTTTAAATAGCCCATCACTGACTTTTCATATCACCTCCTTCACCCCAACGCCACCTTCATAAGAGGACAGCCAGTCACACTTCTTTTAAAGTGAATGGTGTGAGCTGCTTTTTTTCCCACTGTGGTTTGTAGACTTTGTCTACACTGTAACACACCTGGGAAGAGTACTGCTCACCTGGTTGACCAAAGGGCTCAATGTGAGCAATGAGAATGGGAGAAATGACACCAGCCGTAAAGCCCACCCGAGAGAGTGTGGACTGGTTTGTGTTTCCAGAACTACTTCACCACAAATGGATAGCATGCCATGGGCGGAGCTGGATGCCACTTGCGAGTGGCCTGGCAGGTTACCAGGAAGCCACAGCCTCACTTTTGCTGAAAGATGGGAGCCATTTGCAGTTAAACCCCACCGCCATCTAACATCCTCCTTTGCATAAGTTTAGCTCATTGCAGGAAAGATTTTAGGCTTTCATGAGTGTATGGATGGGAGGTGTGAAAAGAGGCACCACAATGACACAAAGACAGAGCTGTGGGAGATGCCAGAGAAAAGAAACATGATGGGAGTTGAAGACCTGCTCTGTGATCAGGGATGAGGCTGGACTGTGGCCCAGAGACAATGCCTCTCTGTTCCTCTACTCTGGTTTATACAAGACACACATCTTCTCATTGCAGAGACTGCTGGGGGAGCACTTGCCATCATCTGTGCTCAGGCATTGAAATTAAACAAAGGGGAAACAGCAATTATACAGCTTAAACAGGCAGCTGGGAAAGGGCCCTGCTAATGAGGGGGAACAGCGGAAAGGTGGACGACAACTCGGCTTTAAACAGCGTACTCTGGGAGAGCCAAAACTGGATGCTGAAAAACGCATGTGAGTGGCCAAATCGCCTACATCTCACAGGGAGCGCACGTGATGGGGGACGAAAATAGATGCTTTTTTGAAGTTGTTTGCTAGGACTGGACTTTCAGATGGAATTTCAGATGCTTTTTACCCACTAGAGTTTGATAACCCAGATATGTCACAGAGTCCCTGTGGATGGCAGAGAGAAAAGGGCATTAATGACACATTAGGTGTAAATAGCTCTGAACTGGACGGCCCTCTTTTGAGGTAATGGCCCCCTGCCACATAAAACGCCTTTCGGCGCCACAGCAGTATCCTCTCAGCACTTTATTGTTCTTACAGGGCTGATGAGTGGCACAGCAACTCTGTGGAAGGAGAAACATTTTCAATTTGCTCCCTCGCCTCCAGAAAAAGAGGATGTCAAAGAGGATGGAGAGCAGCCGGAGCATCACCGGCCTCACTATCATGCCACGCCATTCAAACTCCAGGGTGACAATATATCAGGTAATCAAATTAAAATCCCATCAGAAGGAGGAAGTGCGGGGGAAGTGTACTAGTAGACCAAGCTTTTTCATCCATTTATCCCTGCCTTTTATCCACAAACATGTCTGGTATTCTTGTGTGTTTTTTGTTCAGCTAAAATGGGGGGTGGGGTGGTTACAAGGGGGTGGTACGTGGTTTTAATATCATGAACGACCCTCACGGACAAAAACTCTATGGTTGGAATGCCGTTCTCTCTAGCAGCAGAGAAAATAAAGTGAAGAAGCAACAATCTGACACTTGTCGATTACCAGCCACTGAGTCCCCCTGCCTGCTCTGGGGGGAATGGAGGCTGGACACCACATCCAACAAGATGCCAGGTTCTGTTTAATAACCTAGCGCTCCCTTATAAATATTGATAGAGTCCAAATGTTTCCTTCTTTATCATTTCCCAAACTCCTGAGGGGACAGAGGACATTTAACATTCACACCTGAGGCGTGGTGCCTAATTAAGCAGCCGGCGCCTAATGAGTAAACAGGGGAGGCACTGACCTTCTCTTGCCTGGAAAGATTTGTGTGAAAAAGTAAACGGGAGCAACGTGACGGGACAAATCTTCAAATGTTTGCAGACACTGAGTTCCCAGTGGTGACTACTGCACACCCTCCCCACCATTCAGCACATTCGCTGACCTTTAGCAACAGAGAGAAGATGCTGAGTTCAGGCTGATGTTTCATTCTGTGCAGAAGAGTCATCTTTCAGACATGCTGTAACATCCCAGTACTACAATAAAACAAAAGGTCCTCTGAGGCCTCAGGGGGTCAGGGTGCTCAGGTATGGCAGGTGGGTTACATTAATGGCATTAATTTTGCAGCAGCTTACTTCAACTGAATGCATTATAAATTTCTCACTGCGGTGGATCTTGCTGGGCTTTGTGTCAAGACCCTGTAAACCTGAGTGTTGAGAAGTGGGCAGTGACATAATGGCAAGGGGACCTTCGCACACCTGTATAACAGTTGTGGAAATCGGATTAGTCTAGTCTCCCCCAGGACAGTTGAGAGACCCATTCTTCTTCATTCTACTGAAGAAGACATTCTGCTTTTCTCTATGAGGTGTTAACTGCAGGAGGACCACAGCAGGGTGCACATCCTGACTTACGGGAGGCTACCCAGCAGTCTCTGGCTGGATAGCCTCCTGCAAGTCAGGAGCACAGCTGTGACACTTTGTCTAGAAAGTCAACTGCAGGATCCTGTCAGGAAGATGGATCTGTGACCATGAATAAAATTTCAAAACAGCACAGCCTGAGATTTTTTTTTTTTCGGTTAAGGGCACAAGCATCAGTTCTGTGTAAAGGTCATCGCTATGCAACTGCTCATTTCCATAGGAGCTGTTGGAGACCCTGTCAATTTACCTCAGCACTGGTCCACTTAGACTTGATCTTCTCTGCCATCTCATGGGTGCTGCTGAGGAGGTCAACTCCAGCCTTGCTCTGCAGGGGCCAACAGAAAGAGACAGCCTCAGTGCCCTCTCATCAGCTGGCATTCTGGTTACCAAGGGTCAGCTGCCAACGTGCCACTCTATATTTCACATATTTAACATTCCACGTGTGTATCTGCTCATGTTGGATTCACCTGTCAGTCACAGAAGCTGTTTCAGAAAGTAGAGCTTTGTGAGTCAAAATTGTTTCTCCCCACGTGAGGCATCTGTAGTGTTTTTTTAATTTAATATAATACTGGATTATAGTTTATTCTAGACAGCTGACCTTTTCACACACAAATGAGGGTACAAGCATAATAACACTACTCTGTGTGTGTTTGTGCATGCATATGTGTGTCTGTCACCCAACTGTCATTCTACCTTAGCAGCAGGATGTCTTACTTCAGACAGAGGAAATACTAACAAACAGAAATCCATATTTCTGCAGTTATTAATACAGCTGTTTGTACATTTATGGCAGGTAATGATTCAGACTAATTTTTATTTTATCAGTTTAAGGTTATTGTTTTGTTCAAGGCTACTACAGCAGGAGGTGTAGACCCAAGTCCATAAGCTGCAAGATAAAACTTCTAATCCCTGCACCCCTTGTGGCCCAGTAATAAGACTTCCACCAAACTCCTCTTTCCTCTGAGCTTTGATCAGGTAAACTCACCTTCTGCCACAGGTAGGCCTCCCGCAGGGTGATGATTGCATGGCCCTGATGCTCTCCCTGGACAGCACACACCACGCAGATGATCCTTTCATCTGTCTTGCAGTACAGAGACCCCTCCTGGCCATGCTCTTTGCAGCGCAGTCGTTCTACTGTCACGGCATTCTTGTGCCTGCCGTTGTCCAGGGCTCCCTCCCCATCCCGTTCACCATCCACAGCTGCCCCCTGTGCTCCACCCACTTCTGCTGCCAGGGCACCGCCTACCTCTGCTCCCAGGGCCCTACCCTCCGGCAGGTAAGGCTCCAGTATGTGGCGTGTGCTGTGCTGGTGTTTGTCCGCATGTGTGGCACAGAAGGCAAACCCACAGGGGCGGCACAGTTGGGTGGCCGGTTCAGCCTCGTCTGGCTCGCAGGCATCACACATGCCATCACTCTGTGGCAGCTCCTCCTCATTGTTTGTGTTCATTGAGCTGCCAGTGGTGATGCTCATCCTGCACAGGAGTCCAGAGCCTCAGCAAGAGACCAGAGAATGAACTACAACCAATTCCAAGCCTGCAGCCACACACACACACACAAACACACACACACACGCAGAGCTCACTCTTTTACTTTCTGTTTCAGCTCCCGTAGCTTTAGGCCCCGACCTCCTAGCCTCTGCTTCTCTTCGCTCTTTAATCTGCCCTCCCTCCCCAAGAATCAGGTCCCTCAGTCACAAACAAACAAAGGCAAAGCAAACGTTCCCAGTTTAGAATTGCCTCCCCTCCCCCCGACTGTCCCCTTCCCTGATGACCAGGCCTACCCCTATTTGGCTCTGCTGTGGCTCACGCTCCTGCTCCTGCCACCAGCTGCTGTCAGCTCTGCTTGGAGGGGGATATGTTGGTCCGGGGGCTGCTCTCAGAATCCTGGGATGAGACACATACGCTCAGCCTCTTGGTCGTTGCTCACACGCACTTCGCTGCATTCACTTCCTTGTTTTGTTCTTACCTTTTTTTTTAACTTCCTGCTTTTCTCCCTCCTCCTGAAAGTGACTGGCAAATGAATGTGGCAGAAAAACAGGCCGGGCAACAAAGAGACAGGAACAAGCTTAATGGTTCTGGGGGTGGGGTGCAGCATGTATGTCTGGAGGGGGGCAGATCCACTGAGGACCCCCCCCCCCCCGACTTCCCACCTTCTCAGGTTACCAGATTTTATTCCTCACTTATTGAGCTGCTAAATATAAACTTCCAGTGTGCCCTCTATTATACAAACAGAGCAGCTTCTTCCCTGTGTGCAAAACTTGAATTATGCATTTTATATATAATAGCAATTCTATTATTAGAAATAATAGAATATTGTCATTTCACCTATTGCACCTATTGAGTTACACTGTTATTTCAGTTTGTATTTTCAATTACTTTACATATGCTTATACACATCCCTGTAAATAATTGCACTATTTTTATAATATTTACTGTGTTTTCTTTAGTTAGTTACTTTACTGTCCGTTTAGTGCTGTGTAATGTTTGTAATGTCTTCTTTCCCACTAAACATGAAAAAACATTAACGTCTGCATGCAAACATACTGGCTATGAAAGTGATATCTTATAAGAGCTGTAAAACGAAAAACTGTAATACAGCATAACATATTATCAGTACTACCATTGCTAATGTATTTATTTAATATATTCATTTCCTAGTAATAACGGCAGCGAAACCACTACAACTGAAGGGTTATTAGCACTTGACCATAGGGCTAGTGAAACGGTTCCCAGCATGCATCTAAGCTGGAGACTGCATAGAGACGGTATACGAACAAATAAAAAGAGCTTTTTTCACTGCACTGAGAGGTTGTTGGGTGTGAAACGCAGAATGCCAGACCGTACAGAGGCCATTGGCAGTCAGACCCACAAGTCCTCACTACACTCAGACTTTCAAAGCAGCGTCATATTTGCCATGTTGTTTTATGGGAGACATTATTAAACATTATGCAGTTTGATATTTGCCGTCGACATAAAAAACAATAAAAGGAAACAAGAGTATGAGCTTATTTCCCCTTTTTAAGCTTAACACCATACATTTTATACAAAAAACAAAAACATTGTGTCATCAAAAAAATTTCAAAGACATTCTTTATAACTAACCCTTAAATACATATAGGCCTTTTTCTGATTCCGACCAATGTTATGCTGAATATTCAAAAAAGCAACACTACTGAAGTTCTAAACCTCACATGTTTTTCTATTGATTACTTTTTAGTTTTAAAATACATTTGCTTTGGGCACTGTTATTAGAAACTGGTGTCATGTCTTTTTCATTTTTATTGCTTGACACACCTGGATTCTTAGGGTAATTATACCCAAATCTCAGTAAACCAGCTCCGTGGATTACAGGGTACACATATTTGAAGATAGAAATATTTTCCTGCTTATTTATTTAGGCTAAACTGTATTTTCTTGAATTGTTTATTTTCAAAAATTTCTAGTCCTGAGTTGGTATGTTCTGCATGTACCAACCAAGCTGAGAGATGGCAGCAAAGAGCACTGAAGCAGAATAGAAATGTAAGGCCACTTTAATTCAACTCACATCCACATTGTTTAAAGCTCCTGCCTGGTGTTCCTGACTGCTGGGCAACATTATCAGAATGAGAAACATTGCATATGTTTATGAGATTAATCAGTCAATGATCAGTATTGAACAGGAGTTAGTGAAATCAGTGTATTTATCTTTTATTTTTAAACAGTTTTAATGTAGCTTGAAGTAAAAAAAAAATTAAAATTAAAACCTTGCAAACTTTTTAAATCATAGCTATATCAAAGATTTTACTGAACCTAGCCTGTGAATAACTCAAAGGGTGTCTGTATAATGAACCTTTTATTGGTTGTGTGTCTTGAATGTAGAGGACTGCAACAAAAGTAAAGTTATGAAGAACATTTAGGCTCCCAGTAGTGAGTTTCTCCCCAGATCCTCACAGGCCTGTTCACTGTGGTTGTGAACATTGACCAGGATAGCAATATTCAGTGATGGTCCTGTGAACCTATTTTCATTTTCCACTTCTCTATTTACTTGCTCTGGGTTACAGAATCACGTAGTCAGTACCAAAATCCTGTTGCTGCTTCTGGAGGATAACCCCTGGAATCGGTCATTGCTACTTCTTCATCATTCCAGAGCTGTCCTGAAAGAGAGTTCAGGTCCCACTTTACAGCTTCCAACATACATCCATCCAGTGACCATTGCATCCTTTACTGTGTTCCAGAGATGAAACTCAGGGCAGAATGTTCGCAGCTGTCCTCCTAACCTCCAGCATCTTTGCTGAATTAAAATGCCCCTTTAAATATTATAGCAATCACAACTATTATTACTTAATATTGCAGCTGCTCAACAGACTTTCACGCAAAGTGAATTTCATCGCCTACAATTACTCCGATTGTACAGCTGGTTAAGTAGCTTGTTCATTTATTCCTTCAGTTTTTAGCTGATATTAATATCATTGCATGGCCTGTTTTGCAGTGAGCCTCTTTTTCTCTCTCTTTTGGAGGAAACACTTTGCTGCTGTCTTGTGACTATAAAATTTATATGTTATAAAATTATAAACAGTAGCCAGATGGCTGGTTATGCAACTGAGAGCATGCTGGGTAAGTGCTGCAGCCGGAAATATCAGAACAGTTTATGCTTAAAGCGTTTAAGGCTGTTCGTGGCAACTGGGCCCTATGAAGAGTGAGTACTGAACCGAAGTTATGTTGCACACTGTGTATTTGATTTTCACGTAAAAACCCACTTTGATATTTTTTGCTCCTCATACTAGAGACAGGATTAGCTGAGGTGATGTGCGTGGTATTGACTTCGTCCTCGTCCAGTGAATCAGCACAAGCGCACAGCTCTCAGTGGCCTCAAAGCATCCATGCATTAGGCCGGGAGCAGTGCTGAGCTGCAATAGAGTAGAGATGTGCTGCGTTCAAGGCCCCCTGGGTTCACAGTCCCCTCGTAACACGGACAGAAGAGAACAGAAAAATAAACGGACAAATAAAGGGCTTAAAGCGGTATGATGCAGCCACAGCCCTTCCCGGCCTTTGGAAACAGGGACCCTTATCAGCCTCAGCACGTAGTCTCTCCCCGCGGTTGCCGTCTTTCACCACTGATCCAAGGGCACTGATGTGCATCCGCCAACTCTCCGCAGGATTTTCTGAAGGGATTTTCTGAAGGGTGGGGCTTTTTCTGTTAAGGAATGCTTAAATGACCAGGTGGAGGAGATGAACTAAAAAATGATATTTTCCCAAGTCCTTGGTTTTAAGAAGAGTGACTTGTCTTTATCTAGAAAGTGTTTTATGCTTGACAAATAAAGAAACATAAAATAGTATAAGTAAAAAAAAAATCATGTAGTGAAAACTTCAAGGAAACCAAACCCTTTTTTGAAGGCCATGTGTGGAGCAGCTATGAAAGCACTTGCACCGGAAGAACTTAAATCTGGATCCCCACTACTTCTGTAAAACTCATCAAGGTACTTACTGAACTGACACTGTACAAATTACCCACCTGTATAAATGGCTAAATCAGAATGATTGCAGAGTACAAAATTCACATTTTAAGTTGTTAAATACAGACAATGTGCTAAATCCAGAAAAATGATATTTATTTTGTTTACTCTGAGTTGCAAGTTCCTTTGAAGAAAAAAACCTGCTAAATTAATGAGTTAGCTGTATAGTTATTTATAGTGGTTTCTTTCCTTCACCAGGGATCAGTGGACGCATACTGGTGGTCCTTGGATTTGAACATCTTGGGTTTTAATCCCAATTCCTACTGTAGTCTCCTCAATCAAGGTACTTGCCCTGAATTGCAAGTAAAAAATTACCCTGCTGTGTAAATGGGTAAATCAGCATAAGTAACTTACTGTGCAAATTTGATGTATTAAGTCACTTTGGAGAAAAGGATCAGACAAATAATAATAAAATGTAAAGAACAAAACCACAGAAGAGTGTGAGACTGACTGTCATGTCTGGGCCTTGAGGAGAGCTGTTTGCCACAGCGCCTTCCTGTGATCAAAACCTGATTCATGTCGGCCTGCGAGTTGCCACTTGTCTCTAACTGAAGATGGGGGCCCTATCCACGGTGCACCAGGATTGTGTTGGCTCCAGGGGTAGAGAGGGGGTGTGTTGGTGAGTTCGAATTTACCAACCTGTCTAGTCAGTGCCACAAATGTGGGATCAGTGATGCAGAAAAATGGGGTTTGAGGTTCACAAACACAGAAACATTTGCAGGCAGGACACAAAATGAGAGCAATACTCCACTGCACCCCCTGTCTCAGCAGGTGTCGTAGTGGTTAGAGCTGTCACCTTGTGATTCAAATGTCCCAGTTTGAAATTCCATGTTCTGCTGTAGTGCCCTCGATCACAGTAAAATTACTCTGTTTTATAAAGGGGTAAATCAATGTAAAGTTCTTTATCAAAAACTATAGGACAGAAAAGTGTCAGCTAAATAATAGTTAACAGTAATTTGCATATGGCTGCCCTGGTCCTGGGATGAGTAGAACAGACCCTCACCCCCAGACAGCCCCCTATACAGCGTGGATGCTGGTCCTTTCCCACAACCAGCTAGCACACAGATTGCAGCTCAGGTCCATGTGGAATCACCTGAGCCTTACTAGCTTGACTCACCAGGTGGAGATTCAGAAACATGAGGATAGGGGTGTGAGGAAACATTGGTGGTATTGGTGTTGCACTGATGGTGTACTTTCAATTCAACAGCTGATCAATATGAGACCAAACTGCTCTGTGCATGTAGGATTACAGGGAAGCAGGTGGAGGTGCTGAAGGAAAAATGGAGGCTGCATTCTTCTTTTATAGAAGTGTGACTGGATCCACTTTCTGGTTAAATTTTGTGGATGATCCCACATGTCTCCCACCCTTTGATGTCCAACAGTTCTAAAGCAATTATTGAACGGCTGGCAAGTGACTGTGCCGACTCAGCCTTCTGTGGGCCAATCGAACCTGCAAAAGGGGGTGAGTGGAGGAGAACATGCAGAGCAACGGGCGCCAAGAAATCATAATAGAAATTGAGATTTAATGAAGGCAAAGCCTCTTATCGATTTAGCTGACTGTGCACATGTAGGCACTCTCCAGCTGCGCTTCATCTCGACACAAGACACAACTACTCAGGCCGAAAGCAGATTATGACATGATGACATTATGCAGAAAGGGAAATAAATAAATAAACAGTGACTCGCAAATCACTGTTAGCAACAGCTGGCCTGCATTTCCATATGCATGCCAATATCAGTGTTTGATCTGATTTCAGCAAACTTTCAGCAACAAAATTTTTTTAAAGGATTATTTTGATTACCAGGTTGCTGGGCTGCTGTCAGATTTCTGTGTTTTTTGGCCCGTTTAAGAGGATCACTGAGTTTGCAAGTCAGTTTACTTGTACTCTACAGAGAAGAAGGTATGTTCTGCTGCACTGTCTTTTGCCACATTTTGTGAAATTCGGTTGCGTGGGCAGGCTGGTGCGTGGCCATAGTAACCATGCCTGACTGTGGGTCTTTGTTGTCTTTCTGCTGAGTTACAATACTCAATACTGAATTTTGAAACAAGCTATCAAGGACCCACAGTAGGACAGTTAATGGTTGCTGTTGGTGGGTTACAGGTTTGTAATATATTTCAGCTGAGAAGCAACCTGCACTTTATCTTGGTGCTAAGTAACTAAATGGACACAGTCTGCAAAATGGTTTAAAGATCTGAAACCCCAAACCAATAGGACCTAGTCACTCCTTATAGCTCGGCAAGAGTGCTAAACTCCTCCACCTTGGGCCCCATGATGGTTCTTTCTTCAAGAGATCCAAAATCAAAAGTCTGTTGGTTTTATTTTAGCACCAACATGGCAGAATGAGTTCCTCTCTCTCCCTTAGAGCTACTGAATCCCTCAAAACATTCAGGAAGGCTCTCAAACCCATCTCTTTCAGAACCATTTCTCTCCTAATTTCCAGTTACATAAGTGAGTCCAGCACCATCTGCTATAATGATCTATGTATTTGCTATTTGAACGTCACTCATATAGGCAGCTACTTAAGGGACGTGAACCAGCAACATGGTGGCATTGGACAAACAACTTGTGCTCTCATCATCTGTGTCTGTCACCTTCCTCTGTTGTTGATACACTTTTCTTTGCTCTCAGTTGTACACGGCTTTGGAGAAAAGGGTTTCATAATTTAATTAATCTGTAGGTCTGTATTTGTAAACTTTGTATCAACAAAGTGTTTCTCTTAATTTTAATCCCTCTAAGTCATAAGGGCACAGCAAGAAAATGCAATTATGACATCTTCAGAGCATCAAAACTGAGTGGCTTATTGTGACTGACACTCACTAGCTGTTACCAGACCTCTCTGCCCCTTGCTGCAACTCATCCCTACCTTTCACCTTCCAGCACGGGGTCAGCTAACCAGGGAGAGACAGTAAAGTACACTGGACTGACAAGAAACTGTGCACAGAATCACCCTCAGGGCTTTCCAGTGCATGTCCACCCTCTGCCCAGGGGGTTGGGAACAAGGAGCAGGAGGGCAGGTGTAAGACACTCTCAGGAATAACAACCTGTGGGGCTGCTCTGTATTTTCTCCCACTACCACTCACAGGACAAAAGCAGAGGTTGAACTGAAAAATGCCAAGCAAGGGCAATAGTGCCCCTCCTGGGGTTGATGTCTGCACAACATGACAGTTTTGACACTAGTGCACTCAGGCAAGACGTAAGGCTAAAGACCAAGCACAGCAGGCGGGCTGGCCAGGGGGGAGAGGGTTCAAGCCCCAGAGCTGGGGGGTTTTGACAGGATGTCTAAAAGCAAAATGATCCTGAACCCTGTTTACTATGACAGTCAGCGTGTGTGACAGTTCGGGAGGCTTTCCTCCTGTGGCAGTGATGACTCTGCTTCCAGTGTGTGGAGTAATTAAAACTCCACTTTAGTTTTAATCATCTATAATTAGTTTTCCAAACAACAACAAAAATAATGTAACTATTGTTGTATTAATGATTGACCACTTAGCTTCCTCTGTATCCTTTCCAATAAAGCACTTCTGAGCTGAAAAAAGTGGAGGAGGGTTGAAGTGAGACATGTATGTGTTTTAACTGGAGTGCGTAGGGACTGCTCAAGAATAACAGAACCATCTTAAACCGTCAAGTCTCTCGTGTGGATCCACCCAGCTTTTGCATCACCAAACCCACTTTACAGGTTGACTGACTGAAAAACAAGTGGTTTCTTTGTGAACAACGTCTTATTACCCTTAATGAACAGCCTAAGTAATGAGTGAATGTTCTCAAAATGAGGACAGGAGTGTGCACACACACGCACGCACACACACACACACACACACACACACACACACACACACACACACACACACCATCAGATCACAGCTGTCACACTACCATGTGCAGTGGTTAAAGCTGCAACCTAGTGATTTAAAGATCCCAGGTTTGAACCTCACCTTGTAATGTAGCATGTTTACAAGGTACTTACCCTGAACTATTACAGTAAAAATGACCTCAATGTATGAAGGGGTAAATCAGTGTAAGCATCATAACATACAAACTTCACACTGTAAGTTGTGGAAAGGATATGAAATAAATAATTATTTTTGCCCATATTCATACAACACACAAGTTCTGGGTACAAACTTCAGCAGGAAGTGAAAGACAAATCTGATGTTGCCCTTACACCAGCGTAGACACACACACAACCCTGCACAGTTTACTCTCATTTGACATCTATAGACATGAGCTATTGTTATAAATAAAACATCTTTACATTTATGGCCTTCAGGAGGCAAATTGCTCTCAATGTGTTATGTAGCAGGACATCTCCTATTGATCGGTGAAGTGACCTCTGTTTCACCACAAAGCACATTTTCTTCCTCCATTTTTCCCTTTTTGAAATACTTTATGAGTTTGTGATTTATGATGCATTCTTTAGCATCATTCAAGATGGCTGCAAACCCATCCACCAAGTGGAAAAAGCTGGATCTCCTCTGCAACAACAAAACACCTGACTGTACTTATGTTGCGGTTTTTTTTAATGCAACAAAATACAGGATCCAGCACCTGGGTCACCAAACTGGGGAAAAAAACCCACTTTGAGTTTGCCCCCTGCAATGTCCCCACATTGTCAGTTTCTCATAAATCCTTCCTCCAACTGTGCAGACGGCTGTGATCCACAGGAATGTTGCTGGAGGATCTGAGATCTGAGGAGCGGGCGATTGTGGGAACACCTGTGTGAGGGGGCTTTGTGTCAGTGGTGAAAGCGGGGTGTAGAAATGCCTTTGAAACAGGACCCATGGTCAGGGGTGGGGAATCCCCATGTCAGATCAATTGCCCCTCTAACAAAGGGAGAGAATCAGAACCCCTATGGAGAATATGCAAGCCCCCTCCCCCCCATCCACATCTTACCGGGGCCTGAGAACTGCAGCAGGAAGTTAGGATTTTAAAGACAGGACAGTCTTGGGATTACAAACCACATTCATGTTCTGTCCTGCCTGTTCTCCCCTTGGGGCCCCTGCTCCTTGTATCTGTTGAGGTGACGACACTGATCCAGCCCCACAACCACAAAACACACATGCCAGCCTCCCAGCAGGTTTGGAGACAGTTGTCTCAGCCTGGACTTGTGGGGACAGCACTTTCATATCTTTGCAAAGGACATCAACGTGCTGATGTCAGTGTGTCCTTGTGTTTTGTCCACATCTCTGCTCTGTCTTCTATTACAGCCTGAAATGTCCTTATCTACTTGCACCAGAAACAAAAGTCACCTGAGTCCCATTACAAAAAATTAGCAAGTAACACAGGTGTGGTCTCTAAACAACTATAAGTAAGAATGAAAAGATTGCAAATATGATAAAATATCAAAAGTTATAGTGCACCTTGGATATGTATATGTATGGAGTATCAGTCCATCCCTTTAACCTTAGCTATTTAATCCTGATCAGGATGATGGTAGTCCAGGACCTATCCCAGAGTTATTGGGTGACTGGCTATTAAACCCTCGATCAGCGTGCACACATGCATTATGGGCAAACTACCATGGCCAGTTGACATGAAATGCACATTTTTGGACTGTGGAAGGAAACCAGAGCACCCAGAGAAAATAAAAACAGATGTGAGGAGAATATGCAAACTACACAGACTGAGCCAAACTCAAACCCACAGCCTGAACAGCCTAGGCACTGTGAAGCAGCAGTGCTACTCAGTGCACCACCCAAATACATAACAATTAAGGGTAAATACTGAGGAATAAATCACAATGATAACAAAGTGATTATATTGGTCTTGGGGGTCCTACCTTGGTTTCAATCCCTGGCTGGAAATGAGACTGTGACTGCATTAGACCCCATCACCGGGAGGACGAGTCAGTCCTATGGCGTTTGGGGAGTGGGCGGGTCATTCTGTATGGCTCCTCTTCCCCCTCCCCCATCCCTAGCAAAAAACCCCAAAAAACTGCCAACCTTTCTTTGTGGTATTGGAGATGGGTCACCTCCCCACCTTCTGGCCCTGCACCCTGTATTTACCTGAGAGAAAGACAGAGTGAGAGGGAGAGGGAGGATCAGAGAGAGCCTGGAGAGCGAGTCCTCTGCCTCCACTCCAGGTTTAATGACAGGCTGTCATGCCGCCCATTTCTATCTGATATGGAGGCAGCAGCCCTATTGCCCGTAATTATCAAGCGTGACACCCCCATCAAGAACAGGCCTTTGTTAAACCTGTGATCTGAGGTGAATGAGTCAGCCTGGTGATGCGGCCCTTGTGGTGAGCAGGGAACAGCTGCATGAGGATTATTAACATGCCTAACCCCCCCCCCCCACACACACACACCCTCGGCCTTCAGCTCTGTGCCTTGACTCGTTCACAGATCAGTGTCTCCTGAGGAATTCGTCTGACACCATGTCAGAACACCTGGATGGTTGCGGCATTCCTCCGCCCCCATGGAACGCGCTGGGTTTGCATGTTGACACTGACAGCTTGTGAGGTGCTAAGCAAGAGCATCATCTAGGAGTGGCTGAATTGACCCATTATTATGGATTACTGGAGGTCATACAGATTGGGGCTAGAGGGCATCGGCGGTTTAGATGGGGATTTGACCCACTTATTAAACCCCTGTGCCAAGAGGCCCCTGTTAAACTAGATCTAAGTTTAAGAAAAGAAAATTAATATTCTCCATGTCTGGTCACATTGGGCCATTTTCCCCCAGAGCTGCTGCAGAACAACTGCGGTTCTGGTGCCAGATGGGACCGGTTATTACTTCCCCATGTCATATGTCTGAAAATAAATAAATTAATTAAATTAAATAAACAAATCCCATTAGGGAGGCACTTGATGAATAATAGCATCAGCATGGAAGCCATTTGCATTTCAAATTGCATATTTTAGGTAGTAAAATTACACACACACCACACACACACACAGAAAACAATTTGGCCACTTCTGTGATTGATGGGAGTGTTTCAGTGTAAGGACCTGGAGAGACTTCCACTGTGTCGGGCCCAGGGTGATGGGTAGCTGCCACTTTGTGCTCAAAGGACCCAGTTTTGAATCCCATCTCCTGCTGTAGTATCCTTGATCAATGTACTTACCCTGAATTGAAAAAGTAAGAATTACCTTGTTGTACAAATGGGAGAATCATTGTAAATAGTGTGCAAACCTAACAGTGTAAGTCACGTTTGAGAAATGTGTGAGGTAATTGAATTAATAACTAAAGTCAGGCTGGAAAAATCAGTTAAGTAAATGTTTGGATGCAGGGAAAGTCTCTGGTAAAAAAACTGGATTTGAGGGCACAAAGACATCCTTTTACCCAGAATGCCACAGTGAACAGTCGTGTAGAAGCCTGGAAACAAGTGAGTCACAGCAGGGCCCTGGTACCATGATTTACACTCCCTTCGGAGGGAGAACGCTGGTCTTGGTCAGTTCAATTTAACACCCTTCCATTGTTATTCCAGTTTCTTTTGTAAAAAGAGAGAATGTAATTATGCTTCCAAAGAACTGTAATGAAGCTGTTTACCTATTGACAAGTACCATTCAGTTGATGTTTCAAGGCCCCCCATAGTATTTAATTTAAAATGTGTGGAGAAAACAACCTCTACTTTTTTCTTTGATATTCAGGGAGAAAAATGTGTCAAGAAGCAACACAGTTATAAATCAAAACAGATCGATACTTTCTGTATATATATATTCTTCCTGTATTTATATACATATAAAAAACAGATGTAAAATGTCCAGATGAAAATGCAAAGAGAATAAGTCCCACTGACAAAATTAAAATTTTTAACACTTTATTGACAACTTCAAATAAGTACATTTTATAAAAACACATTAAACATTATTTATTAAAAAACACAACATAAAGTGCCTCTGGACTTTTGAACAATAATTGTTTGACATTTATTTTACAGTATATACAATGACAGCAGAGGACAGCGATCTGACAAAATAATAATAAAACTTTACATCTTTATATCCAACAGCAGAATTTTTCATAAAAATGTAGTAAATTCTCCCCTTTCACTGACACACACACACACACATTTTGAAAGCTAGCAAACACAATTTTGCTTCAGCTAACACTGAATATTTCCTAAAAGTCTGTGGGTGATATGGCTATACCCCCCCAGGTTCTACCAAACACCGCTGCCCCTCACTGACATTCTAGCACACTGTGTGTTTTGTGTATTTCTGCTGCCTGGAATGTGGCCACACAATGGGACCACTGAGGCGAAACCATCCCAGACATGTCGGCCGCTTGGAGTGCCGTTTTCCCCAGGCCGCGCTAGACATCACAAGCTGGCTGCTGTTTCCTGTTTATTTTTCCAATGACTTCCTCTGTTTTTAAAATGTGTTCATGTTTCCCGGTTTTGACACTGACAGATTTGGCAAATTTAGGTCTTGATGGGTGAGTGTGCTGCAGAGTGTGTTTCTCTCTACCTGTGGGAAGAAGACATGCACAAACAGCAGCCTCCCCACCCCCACAACCCTAACCCTCAACCCATGACAAGTGATAATAGAAATGCCTGCAGTAAACTACATAAATGAAGAGAAATTGAGTGAACAGCTGCCATCAGGGAGGACGAGTGGGGCGATCCTGCCGATGCTCACAGGCACAGGTCCTGCCCCCTTGACCTCACCTGCCAGTCAGGGCAGGGCAGAGGTGCATCAGGAGTCCATTATGAGTAGAGATCAGAACATTAGGACCAGATGGTTTAAATGAGGCCTAGGAAGATGGGTGACTGGACAAAACAGAAAACAGAGCCCCTGTGGACTCCTGGGGCCACGAGTCTCAGGAAACAAAGCAGCTGGAAGTAGGAACAGGAAAGGAAGTGTTCCACCTTGCCTTTGATGGCCACTGCTGGTGTAATAAAATCTGACAGTGGGCTTTCAAACAGCACTAAGGGGTGTCCTCCAAAAAGCCGGCAATTAGGGGCAGAGAAGTGCTCGTTTTTTGTTACATTTAAGAGTGTGAGAGAGCAGACACACACATGGGGGAAGGGCTATTTTTAAGTAGGACCCTCAGTTATGGGGTCTAGAGCACATTGAATAATCCTCGATGGCAACGTGTGACCAGACTATGCGACCCCCCCCACACACACCCTAGCACTGAACAGAAAATTTCAGGGGGTGGGGTACAGTTACATGTTACACCATGTGAGCTTAGCACATGATTATTTGTACAGTACTTTGTGGTACGGTGTGCACCTGCAGCCCCCGAGCACAGGACCTGCTGTCTGCTGGGGTGTGATCATGTAAGAAAACATTCCCAGAGGATGTAAACGTGTGTGCGAAGGGGGTGACAACATCGTCAGAGAGAAAATAGTCTGGTCGACAGTTAAACCCTGAACCCACTCCAACAAAAAAGTGTGTCACCACCCCCTCTACCTTTCAAAAACACGTTTAACACCGAACTGTAAAACTCGGTTATTTTCACCCCCCAAAGTGGCTCTGCTCCCTGAACGATTGTGGTTGGTGAAGCTCAGGGTTGCACACAAGAGCACGGGACACAAACACACACACAGAAAGGACACACTCCTACTCCATACACACCCTTTCTAAACTGGGTACAAGAGTGACACCTCTCAGGTCCCACTTGATATTAGGTACAATAAAAAAAGTCATGTGGGGAGGGGGTGTTTGTCTCCAAACTCCTCTCAGATTATATATTAAAAGACATTTATACTTTAAAAGAGCAGCACGGTTCTATCCTAGAACACACACCTTCCGCAAAGCGCGTTCCTCCTTAAGGCTGTACACACGGTCATGTGACCTCCCATGCGTCTCTTCCACACCGACGGAGTACCACGGCTGCCACCCGCGTGTGATCGCCAAAGAACTCTCCTGTTGGTTCCAAGTGCTCTTTTGTCCCCATGCCGCGGGCAGCGCGTTCCCAAAGTTCACGCTCAGGCATTTTAAGGCTTTTAATTAAAAGTGCGGCGTCTGCTTCGCCGTGTGGGGCAAAAGTGGCTCTCGGAATGAGATTATTTACTGGAATGTCGGTCGTCCGTCTGTTTCCAGGTAAGAGGTGAGGACAGTTGCGGACAGGTGGTAGGTCACGCGCGCCCGTAGCGTTCTTTGCAGTGTACTATATGTCTGTACACGCGTTCCACCCTGTCCTGCAGGACCCGCTCGTGCTCGTCTGAGAGGAAGCCCAGGGCGTGCGCCAGGGGCTCGCGTTCCAGGTAGAGCTCGCGCAGGCGGGCTCCAGCGTCGCGCGCGCGCTGCAGTTCGGCCACGCGCCGCGCCGTGCTCTCTCTGAAGAGACACACGGAGCGCAGCAGGGCGCCGTGGTAGCCCTCCCACATGGGCAGTACGCGGTACCCGTGCACAAGGCCGGCCTCGTTGTCGAGCAGCAGGAGCGCACCGCGCGGCGTCCTCTGCACGTTGCTGGCGTCGCGCTCCATGACGCGCGCGTCCCACTGCAGGCTGAAAAGGCCGCTGACCAGGCGGTCGAAGTTGGCCGTCAGGTAGTCGAAGAGAACCAGGTCGGACCACTGCACGAGCTCCAGCACCTCGTGCACACTGCGGTTTCGCAGCTCCTCGCGCAGGGGGCGCAGTCCCGCACCGTGCTGCCGAAGGGGCGCCGGTGCGACCACACCGCTCAGGTTGGCCACCCACTCGGTGAGGGACACCACTGCCCCCCAGGACCAGCCCAGCTCGTGCACGGCGCCTCTCACGGCCGCCCAGCGCTCGCTCTGTGGGTCCAGCTGGGAGAGCACGAGCGGGGGCACGTTGCTGATGCCCAGCAGTGCGGCCAGGTAAAAGGACAGCGTCTCGCCCTGCACCTGCTCCTCCGTGATGCCGTACCGCACGCAGGCGCGCGCGCCGTCCGCGAACGTGGCCAGCCGGTTGGACGCCCTCCCACAGCCGGGCTCCAGAGAGACCACGGCGCTGCGCCGGGCTTTGCGGGCCCACGCACGGGCGCGCGCTTCACCGAACGCCTCTGGGAGCAGCGCGTCCAGGCGCTCGGGCCACAGCAGCGCGTTCTGCAGCAGCGCGAGGTCCGGCGCCGGACGCGGCCGAGGGTCGAACTGGGGGGTCCCGGCCACAGCTAGCAGCGCACGGAAAGTTTTCGGGGACACATCCGCGGGTGACGCGGGGTCGGGCGCCCCGCTGTCCGCTCTAGCGTTCACTCTGACGTCCAGTCCCGTCAACACGTACAACACACAGACGCCGGTGCAGAGCAGGAGCAGCCCGAGGAAGGCGGCCAGCAGCGCCCTCATGGTGACCTGCTGCGCCGCAAGAGCAGAAGGATCCACGCGGGACTCACGCGCTGCTCAGCCTCATGCCGAGTGGCGGCGGAACAAAGAGAGAGACGAGCGTTACAAAGTATCAGCGCCGCGCGCTGCGCCCTTTGTCACGAGCGACGCCGGCGACCGCGCGCCCAGCCGCGTGCCTCGGAGCTCCGACAACTTCCGCTGCCCGAACGGGGGGGCATTTTAATCCGTGGGACGAAGAAACGCGACCGTCCGCATCCCTGTCCGGGCGGGCTCGCTCCCGTGTCTCCAGCTCTGCTGCTCGCTCCGCTCCATCTCCGAGCTCAGCGCTCTGCTTGAGACTCCCGGAGGCACGTGACTTGAACGCCACGCCGGTGGGCGTGTTTGTGAGTGAGTGAGTGAGTGTGTGTGTGTGTGTGTGTGTGTGTGAGAGAGGGTCCCACGGACAGAGACGAGGGAATAGTAGAGGTAGGTCTTAGCTTAGTACGTGTCCAAATATAAATATAAAGTAAAATAATGAAAATTCAGTGCACTTTATTTTTGAAGTCTGTATTTCACTGTTGTGTTTTGTTTGTCTTCCCTTTCTCTTTTCTATATTAGTAGCACTTCTCTGCGAAATGAGTTTCCTCCATGGACAAGGTGATTGTCATAATGAAATATCGTAATGTAAAACTCGAATGAACCCACAATATATGACTGAAAGGATTTATTAATGTACAGTAACGTAGAACAGGACTTATTTTAGCCGTTATTTATTCCACTAAAAATAAGTGAACATGCGAAAGGTGTGTGCAACCCCCCGCCCCCACCGCCCGCATGATTCGGCAAATTGTCGACCCCCCCCAGCAGTAATAACCGATACCTTCAGATCAGTGTTTTACGTCTGGCAATCTGAAGACTAGCAGAACACGAACGTTTGAGCACATGGACGTACGAAAGTGTGTCGCGGTCCCTCTTCACCTTTAACAATGAAAGCCTGAGCAGCAGTGAAATGGGGAATTCAGTGTAAAATCGCAGCACACAAACATCATCCATTAAAAGCACGGCGGAGCCCCCCCACCTAATGCCCACCTAATGGGACCTTCTCTGCACCCTCCCCATTCCTGTTTTAGCAGTGCAGCTAATCGCCTCCTTCATTAGCCGTCAATTACTCAGGAAAAATGAAAGACGAGTGCAGGCAGGATCCGCTCACACAACATCCCCGACCTGCAAAATGATTTCTAAATCAAGCCTTGCTTTCACACTGAGCTGCCTCTGAATTAAAGTTCTTAATTGATTTTATTGGGTCATTTTTACAGTAGGATGTTGGAAGTACGAAATGGCCTCCGCCTGGAAGCCATAACTGAAAGACGATTGATCAAGCAGTGACTGAAGAGGAGCGATTTAGCTCAAGTGCTCCAGTTCACAAGTGCTGGTGTTTTTTAATTATATATTGAGCTCCAGCATAGTTCTGGGATGGGATTGGCATCCAAGGTCTACATTTAAAAAAAGATGCTTTTTCAGGGCCTTGAAAAAACAGACAGGGATGGAAGGTTAAAGAATGTCACGGTGACCAGATGCCATGTCATAATGGCTGGTTGGTCCACAGCACGTAGCCGTCTGTGCGGCACCAGCACCGGCCCATATACATATCAAACCCGCCATATCCCACCACAGCCTATACTGGGGTCTCGGTTCTTCTTTCCCCTCCCACGCTAAATTCCTTGCCCAACCCTATGGTGAAATGAGAATCCCAAGGGGGCTGTCAGCAATGCTCTCTCAACCCCCAGCTGGGAGCCGATACCAGCCAGACCACAGCTGCTCACCATGGATCTCAACTCGCCTGTCTGGGTGCAGGAAAACACACCGAGGTCTCCACTGGAACTGGAGACAAATGGGGGGGGGGGCGTCACTTTCTAAAGGTTAGCGCATTTGAAAACCGTAACTTCTGGGTTTTGTGCTTGAGAGAACATTGCCGTTCAGTTGAGTAATGAATGCACTGCTGTGCCATTAGTGCTGACAGCCGCTGTCGGTTCAGCTGACAGTCGCTCACTCCAGAGGTGGGGGGAGGAGGAGGAGGGTGCAGTGGTTGACAAGTGGGGGGCTGCTGTCTTCTACAATCAGTTTGTCCCCATTCAGTTGCTCCAGTGTGTAATGACACCTCACCTGGTTCTGAACAGTTAGTGTGTGATCATTTGTGTGTGTCTGCAAAGAGCAAGGGGGAAGCAGTGTGTGTAGGTATGTGCTGTATGTATGTGTGCACATGAGAGAAAGTTGAGGAGCCTCTATGGTATGTGTGTACCAGTGAAACAGACAGCGTGTGTCTCAGTGAGGGAATTTGTGTGTGCGCTTGAGAGAAAAGGGCAGAATGAAAGAGTGGTTTTATGTGTAAAAGAGGGAGAGTGTTGGAAGCAGTCTGTGTGTGTGAGAGAAAGAGTCAGCAATTGTGTGTCTCAGACAAGGAGTGTGTGTGTGTGTGAGTGTATTTGTGAGGGAGTGGGAAGTGAAGACTTCTGCGTGTGTCCGTGTGTGTAGAGGGGAGAGAGCACGTACGTGTTAGACAGCAGGGGAGCAGAAAGGATGGATGCGTCTGCCTTTCCACACACCTCAGATGAATACCGAATCACGCCAAAGTGGAAATACCTGGTGCCCTTTAAATAGTAGTGGGGCCATCGGTTCCTGCTGCTTTTCCAGTACCCTGTTTCCAAGAGATCAACATCACAAGGCGAAAGAGTCTATATTTTACACACATTTTACAGCAGCAGTATTGGTACATCCAGGCAGAGAGGTGTTAAGCTGGGCTGTGTTTCCATGTATCACCTCATGCAAAAAGTGTTTTACATCAGGTGCTACAGAACATGCTCTCAACTACATACAGAAATCCTGAAAACATTGTTGGGGTCTTCATGTGGATAGTGACCTGCATTTGACCCACCTACTCTTACTTTGCTTTGAGGATGATGTCATTTTCTGTCACTGGGGGGTACTGGGTGATGCCCACAGGTAGTGAAAGTGGCCACGGAGAAGGAGAAGGACTGTACAGATTGAAGCCCAGGCTACGGATGCATCCAACGCCAACATAAACGAAATCCCGTCTATACCTAATTTTCTGCACAATCTTCAAAATTCTGCCTGCCGAGGAAAGTTTTAATCTTTTAAAGCAGTTTTATTCACCTGCTATTGCCAGTTTTTGTTAGTACAATCTGAAAAGAAGTTACCTTTTTTACAACATGATGGACATGGTTTAACCTCAGTTCAGGTCACCCGATCTCCCTATTCTGGGTAATTGTTGTCTCTCTGGTGCACCAAACACAACTGGGGTAAGAGAGAAGCTCTTTTAGAGACCATGTGCCCTGTTTCAGCTCAGTTGCAATAAATATCTTCTCGAGAAATGATATATATGTTAAATTTACCCTGTAAACTGGGTTTTGCCTTTGTGCTCTGTAAGAGGTGCAGGGAATCTGGTGGTGTGAAGTACAAAGGTAGCAGGAGGGTCAATCTGGAGACGGCCGGCATGTTTGCATGTGCTGATGAAGCTCTCTGCAGCTCCCGTGTGGCCCATGCTTTGTGAGTCATAGCGTTTTGTTTGGATTAGTGGTGACAATTGGCCATCTTTTCCGTTCTTCCCTTTTGGGAGTCATCTGATGTTGGTTTTAGCCCTACCAAAACATTCTCATGTATTTCCCCTTCTTATCTCTCTCCACTTTCTTCCTGTACCTCTAATATCAAGTTTAACACTTGGGCTGTAGCCTGTAAGATGGTCACAGGATCTGCTCCCTGATATCCACAGGACCTGATCTCATTACACTCCAGCGAGAGTGCTGCATTTCTCCACCTCTGGTTGCTTGGTGGTCTCACTCAGATAGGGTCCAAAATCAAAAGCCTGTACATTCTTAGTTTTGTGAAATGTGGTGGAAAGAGCACCCTCTGTCCCACATAGCTGCTGAATCCCTCCCATCCTTCAAGAAGCATCTTAAAAACAGATCATTTTCTCTCCTGATCTCCTAAACTTGCACTAAATTATCTGTGACAGAAAACTTTGTACTCCCTATATATTCTACAGCTACAGGTGTGATGTGCAGAACAGTGGTACTTGACTAGACAGTTCAAGAATTGCGTGTCTGTATCTGTATCTCTATTTTTTATTGATGCACTTTTTTGTTTCTGGAAAAAGCAGAAAAAAGCATCAGTCAAATGTCTAAATATAAATATAAATAGGTGTAAAACTACAGATGATATTTTATCACACCCCCCTGAGGTCTGTTGGGGGTCATGTGGGCATGGAAAGTGGGCAGCTGGCCTGGCCAATGTTGCCTATGAAATTTCTTGAGAAACTGGGCCTTCAAAGGGATCCAAAGCCGATGAAGTGCAAACAAACCTTCCCTGGCCAAATGAAACAGACACATGTCCAGCCGAGCTTTTCCCAGGTCTTTTCAGCAGTGTACATCGTCTTCTGTGGAGGAAAGGCTCTTCCAGCAGGCCTTGCCCCCTACCCCACCCCATCCCCCATCCCGGCAGCACAGTCAGAAAAACGGCGTGCGCTGCCATGTGCACCACACACTCCGATGCGCCACACTTAACAAGTAGGTCGTGGGTCTCACTGTGCTTCAGGCCACGTGACTTGCGTCCCCTGGGAGAGAAGCAGATCTGCATTTCCACTGCCCTCCTGTTGAGCTTGAATGGGCACCGGGAGGGGGGGTTATTGTCTGAATGCATCAGGGCAACTCGTCTCCCCCTCCCGCTTTCCCACAGGGCTGCTGACAGCACAGGGTCACGCTTGACCTCCAAATCAGACACACAACAGCATCTACAGGCAGGGAGGTGGAGCTCACAGCTCGGGGCTCAGGTGTGCCCCACCCCAGGGATGACAAGCCGAGTGCAAGTGCGAAACGAATTCAAAACACACTAAACACAGTTTACTGAAATGCTTTTATAAAATAAAGATCTCAGCAGATGCAGCCCAGTTCAATCCTTGTTACCTGAAACAACTGATCTTCCTCTGTCTGAGCTGCAGGGCCAGGAACAGCGCCGTCCATAAGCTGGAGGTCTTGTCCACTTGGCCACCGTGACTGACGGAGTTTATCCCGAGAAAGAAGGAGCGTCGTAACGAGGGCTGTCAGAAAGAACATTTCAGTGTTTAAGCAAGAATAATGGGTGCCATTAGCAGTGGAGACAGCCCAGGGGGTGATGGAGTGGCAGACTTCGTGAGAGGCAACAGGAGTCCGCAGCTGAGTTCGGAGAAAGGAGTATTGTTCCCACACCAAGGTATGTCTGCTGCGCTCTGTGTTCTACAATTAAACTTTAAAACAAATGTTAGTTGGCAGATGCTGCCTCGTCACTGTAATGACAACGCAGTTGATTTATATCATTTTATGATTTACATCTTTGGACCCTTTCAGACATGCTTTAGTTTGGATAACATGCTGGACTCGTGTTTTTATAACTATGGCGCCCTCTAGTGGAAATCATGTCTACATACATTTCAGCGCACAGTCAGTGACCCCGAAGTCTGACCTCCAGCCTTTGTTAAACGCCAAAGTAATCATTGACTTCACCGGAAATAAATAGTATCTTACTACTTCACACACAGTATGATACACTATAATCTCACAAACAACTCAGTTCAGTTCTTTCACATCTTTCAGCTGTCTGACACAACCATTTTAGTCCCATGCAAACCTGCTCATTTCACTAATTTCTCACTGGTCTGGTAAAGTTTTAACTTCAGTACAGTTTGTAGAAAGTGGTACCATGAGAATTTCTACTTCTGTTCTAAATCAAGGCTATAAAATCGCAATTTACTGAACAAAATGCAGAGTTCAGATATTGCTACTGTAAATGTCTTCATGAGCAGCTGCTACACCAGTCGTAACAGCCGGTTCCGTCACCACTAGAGGGCAGTACAACCACACTTTCACACTGTCCATTCCTTTACAGTGTGGCAGTGGAAACAATTCATATGAACAGTAATCCGTTTTTTAGAGATCTTTCATAGCATTGGACTATAAAATTTAGCAAAGAAAAAAATTCTACATCCTTATTTTTATTAAAGACGCACTTTAATAGCATGCTAAATCAGAGGTAGCTGTATTACAAAGATACACACACATAATTTGATGTATGTATAATTGTTAGTGTCTGTTCTACACTTTAATCTAACCATAATGTTTACATATTATTTGGTTGTTTTTAATTGACAACAGCACAGAAGTGAGTCAGAACACCACTGAGACAGAACCAGTGTGAATGCAAATTCTTGAACTACCTAGTTGAGTAAAACCATCCTGCACATTACACCTGTAGCTGTAGAATATAAGTTTATATAGGTTTTTTGTGACAGAGAAAATGTGAACACTGTATAAACACTTCAAGTTTCACTCCATGTCCTCTAAACAAAGCCGACAATGAAGAATATGCGAAAGGTCCACTAACATTTTAGAATGTATGTTTTACATTTCATAAGACATTATGTCTTTGGCAAATGAGCTCTCGTGTTTTTAGCAGCTGTGTGTGATTTGTTTGGACGTCTGCGTGTAGCCTGCAGCTCTATGATTGTATGGATCTGGGCAGCAGGTAGTATAATAGCAATCCTCTGCAAGAAGAGCTTTGTATAGAAGTAATTCCTGGCCTTGTCACTTGGGCCACTGGTGAAACAGAGGTCTGTACTGGCAGGACTCACTCAGCAGGCCTGCTGCTGGTTACCTGCACAGCAGCAGTATGTGGAAAAGGAGTTGTCTAGTCACTTCGCTCAAGGCTTTGGCCCACCTTGAACTCATTATATGTAGAGCCAGACTTCCTCAACAGGTCAGTATTCATCTTTAAATCAATCTACATCCTTCTAGAACCAGATCTCAACAGACTTTCTCAGCTTTGCTCACCTTTGAACGAACTGTCTCGGTTCTATTATCAAGTCTTTTCAGCAGACCTTCTCAGGAGGCGAGTACTCATTTATAAATCAACCAACAAGGTTCTAGAACAAGGCCTTCTCAACACGCCTGGATTCAGCAGAAAATGAGTGTGTATGACTCTGGATACAGACGTTCTCAACATACCTTATAAGCTAGTCTGTACCCACCTTCAGATCAACTCACATGCTTCTAAAATCAGTTGTGGTTCTGAGTCCTTCCCTGAAGATGAAAATAAAAGTGTGAGGAGGTTGACTTGCTGAGCTTTATGCATGTCCGACACACTGTATGAAAACGAATATACACATTTGAAATTCTGTCCCGGTTTGTGACTCCATCTTCTGACACGGCTTTCTACACATCTGTTCTCAGTGCTGCTCCTGTCAGCCCCACATTTGAATGGAGAAGATGCCATGGTGTGTCAGTGGTCTTTGGAGCAGCATAATAAGGGCTCAAAAATGCACCAGCATCTCCTAAAAGTTCTACAGAAATTCGATAACTGACTCTGCTGCGTGAGAGCCTTGTTGACCTCAAAGGAAGTCCAAAGACTGACTGCTGAGCTAGAATGTCCCTGATTGCTGGGGTCAAGCCATAAACGTAAATTTAAATTTGACTTGCACCGCAGGCATGCGGAAAAGCTGCCCTTCTTGAGGAAAATGGAGGGGGACCCACGTAGCCATGACCTCGGTCCAACTTCAACTCGCCACACAGCACAGGGCAGGAAATGACACTCTATCCCACGCACAGACACTTTCCTTCCTGTATACCTCAGAAACCATCAAGTGGCATTCTGGGAAAGGCCCTTGGTTTCCAGGGAACAGGGGGTCATGAGTTCACCACTTGTTCCACACCATCTTCATCTTACTGCAGGACCCAGAATCACTGGGTGGGATATTCTGGCCTAAATAAAGAAATTTCCAGGGCAATTTCTGAACTTGTGATGATATTCATACACAAACAAAGAAAACAGGACAGAATTATGAATTTGTCTATGCTGAAAATAAGGAATATTAAAGTCCTAAATGGTGGCAGCATTGGATTTGAGGTGTATCAGTAAAATATTATTAGGCTCTTAGGGAGTTACCTGGAGTCTTTCTTGATGGAGTTTTGGCATGTGACCCACCTGCCCCCAGGCAAATGCACTTATATACATGCACAAACACCCACACACGTTTTAGCTCTTAAAGAAATTCCCCAGACAATGGCATCAGCCTCTTTGCTAGAAGTACAGGCTGGAAAAAAACAGAACAAAAAAACAGAAAATAGGAAACCATGTAACACTGAATCTGACTATGTCGCCATGGAGATGCAAACCAAAACAAACTGTGAGTGGTAAACGTCTGTCTGCTGCGCCTCCTCTGGCGCTCCTCCAGTGGAACCTTTTCGAAAACATGCACCAGCACCCAGGATCAAAATAAAACCCAAGGCGGAAAAAAGTGTTAAACCTCCATTGAAAAGTTACTTAGCTGTGCTCCAGCATCCCCCCAGCCAGAACAGTCCAACGGAAGCCATCAAGAAAGGTGCACATGGATGTTGTTGAACCCAGACAGAGTGTGGGTATCCAAGAGTGTGAGTATTCTGCATGGGTGGATAGGATTTGAACATCACCTCATCTGTTCTTATTCCTCATTCCTCTCTGTTATATCCCACACTGTGCTTTCTCTAACACGGCGGTCATTTTCTCCACATTACTACCCCTACACTCCAGCCCCAGCCAAGCTTGTGACCCCGTTCTGCTGCTGGAGGAACATTCCCAATGTCATCAACCTGGAGGAATGTGAAGAATATCCAGCCAAGACCTTCAGCAGGACAGAAGCTGAGAGCCACCAGCTCCTGTGATCTCAGACAAACTATGTCTCTAGTGCTGAATTGCATGGGCTGCGCAAAAGGCTGCTGGTAAGAATCCTTTAGGCAAAGTTGACTCTTAATGACCTTCCACAACATTCTGTCCCCCATCTGTGTCCTTGAAATGGGTGTGTCCATTGTCACTGTGATCGAGTTCACCCATCTGGTTACTACTCATCCTCTTCTTCCTCCAACTTTTTTGCATCATTCAACAGAATTGTCTTATCATGATGTGTTCAAAGTATGATAACCTCAGTGTCATCGTTTCTACTTTTAGCAAGAGCTGTGTCTTGATTCAAACCAACACTCGTCAGTTTTTTCCTGGTTGCCCATGGTGTCATTAGAAGTGTGTTCTAGCACTATGGTTCTGCAGGGTTCATGTTTCTCCTGCCCTGCTCCTTTAATGTCCAGCTTTTGCATCTATATTGTATTACAGAAAATATAATTTGCTTGAGTAACTCTTATTTTCCCTTTGTGGAAATGTGAGCACATTTTAGGGTCCTACCCCTTTCTTTTCCCATAATTCTCTCTTCCATAACAGTCATCAGTGGCACAGCCAGACTTGTGAGAAGAAGGTGGTGGGATCGCACTTCAGCATGGACTGTGTAGCCTTCAGCAAGGTGCTCAACATAAATTGCTTTAATGCAGAATCCAGCTGTATAAATGAATCAGTTGTCAACTATGCAAGTTATGTAAGTCAGTGGTTCCTTCAGTAAAACTGTCTGCTAAATTAATTAATGACGTGTAGCTGCAACGCTCCAGCAGTGCATTGTGGGTAGAGTTATTGTTTTTGTGGATTTCAGGTTCTGGCCTCCATGTCTGCATAGCTAGTTTGGGTGGAGGGATGAGGCTTGATTTAAGGCTGAATACCGAGCCACTGGGGTAACCACTTTAGCCGCTGCAAATAAACTATATTCGATCCAGATTGTGATGAAGCACTGTGTCAACAGGACTAGCAGGGCTGCGCAGGGATCGTTGTTGTGTTGTGCCTGGTTCAGATTCACCTTCATGAAGAGCAACCCCTGTGCTGTGCTGAGGCATGAACACTGAGCTGGTTCCTTGCTGACAGGGGTTGAGTCCTGCCTGAGTGGTTGGGGAAGGGGCTCACTGTCATTTGGATAGACTTCTGCATTTGTACACCCCCCCAATACACCAGAACATCAAACATATGACAATGTGACGCGGGGGAAGCTGAAGCTCTGTATATATAAAGTCACAAGTTGTGGTCAACCAAAATGCTGTTGCTGTAAGTTTAAAGCAGGACGTGTTTGAGGTCCAGTTACGGCCTGCCGTGGTGCCCCGTGATGACACCTTGGATTTGGATGTAACCTGTTGCACAGCAACCTCATCTTGCCTTTTATCTGTTCACCACCTTCAGTGTGTGTCCAGAAGGGAAATCAGACAACTTCCACCCCATCACCTTGCAGAAATGTCCATCTGTTCTGCTCCTGAATGAGTTCTACCAGTTCTGCCAGTTAGAGATCACATCGAAGTCAGGTTTCATTTATATAAACTATTGAATGACATTTCTGTCCCAGCGTTTCAGGTCCTCAACAAGATCACAGTGGGAAAAATAGTAGTTAGACTTGCTGTCTTGCTGTTAAAGGACCTGGGTTCGAATCCCACCTCATGCTGTAATACGGTGGATCAAGGTACTTACCCCAAATTGATACAGCAAAAATTGCCCTGCTGCATAAATGGGTAAATGAATGGTAGCCACAGAATCCTCTCTGTGAGCACCACAACTGTCGTGAGAAGAAACAAGAATCACTAATGAGACTTCCTGTAAGAAAGATGCACCTTACAACATGCCTGTGTGAAAACCACAATCAGTGTCTGAAGGTGGAAACGTGCTCTGTGTGTGGGAGGGATGCTGGTTGTTCTACAGCTCTTTACAAGTGAAATTGTATAAGTTTGTAGTTCATTTGTGCACCCGGTGTGATTTCCTTTTTGAGTTTAGCAATGGGTAATACAAGCAGCAGAGCGCTGCTGTAACCCACACGGGCTGCTATCTGCATACCCTGTGGATCCAGCTACCTTGCTGATTACAGCAAAAATCCCTGTAGTCGGATCCAGCTGTGTAAATACCATTGTGTGTATAAAACAGTGGTCTCTGTTACTAATTTTAAATAGAATGGCCTGCTACCCCGTATACATATGGAGTATGCCACCTGTGACAAAGTCCACTGGAGGAAAACACAGGAGATGATAACTTTGGCACCTGAAAGACCACTGGCATTTGCGGAGTTCCTTGGTGTGGTTCTGCCTCCCATTATGACCAGATGGGGATTCACACAGAGTGGAACATGTGGGAAACGTCAAGCCAGGGCAACTTAATATTTCCTAAAATAAACTAAAAGGCATCTGAGCAAACAGTATTACAGCAGTGAAAGGTGAACATGTTGAGTTCCCTGGCGCTTTGGAGCAGCACCAAAGTGTTGGTTTTAAGGGCTGAAGTCTGAATCCTGCTGTCCTTGGAAAAAAAAAAATGATGATGTCCAATTTGTTTTTTTTCTTTACTCTGTTTTTTGCACTGAAATTTGCATCGATGTATGGCAATTACATGCCGGAACAAGTTCCAGGGCATCAGACACATTGTTTGAATTAAAGGAAAAACATGATGTTGGATGTGTTGCTATGAATCATCCAGGAGCTCCTGTTTATAATCCATTACACAACAGCAATCTGCAGGGGTCGCATACACCCCTCGGGTTCACACTCATTTTATCCAGTTTGAGCTAATATTGTAGGAATAGAAACTTGGGTAAGGGGCAAATGGGGACTGTCTGTACATCGGTTTCCGCGAAAAGTGAGAACGCTTAGCTCACATTCAAGGTATTTGAATTTAATAGTTAGTTATAGGCAAAACATCTGTCTCAATGTATATTCATTTATTCCCTACTTACAATAGCAGGCGTGCTGATGGTGGGTCATACTAATAATGAGGCCGACCCTAACATCCCTGAGTGATCACAGTGTGCGAGCCAATGATGGGAATGGGTTAAAGAGAGCCTGCTTCCTTTCAAGAGCAGTGACGTCACTGCAGAGAGCTACCCTAGCGCCTTTGGAAAGCCCATCCTCTGTGGATCCCCCCAGAAGGCTGAACTGTAACTTGAGGCCAGGAAAGTGAGCGAGCGAGGAGAGAGCGAGTGAAAGTAGATGTTGAGAGAGCGAGAGAGGGAGTGATGTCAAACCAGCTGAGCTCAGAAGGTAAACAGAGCCCGAGAGTGAAGCATGCTTTCCGCAGGACGCCAGCTGTTAGTGCCCCACAGGGGTACTCGCGCATGCCCTCATGCTGGCCACTTTGTCTCCAGACCTCTCCTCTTCTTCATCCTCCTCCTCCTTCACCTCATCGCCTGGGGGTCTGCCTGGCCACACGGTAAGAGCCCTATCCACCACCTCCTCATAGTGTTCCTCGCTTTCTCTGCCTGTGCCGGTTCTTTGTTTGAAAAGCCAACATCAGCATTCCTCGTGTCTGCCCTCGGAGACACAAAGTGCCAGATTGCTGTATAAAACAGAACAGGATTCTAAGGAAGGTAAACAGAAGTGGGCTGCTGAGGTGACAGTGTCAGAGCTTTGGATGATCTGAGCACTTGGCCCTGTGATGTCCACCAAGGAGGCCATTAGAGGTTTCTGAGTTCTTCAATCTGCCCTGAGGTTTGCTCTGAACTTGCCAACTATATAGCAGTGTGCTCATTTCCAAGTCAGCAGAGATGCGTTCTTCCGTTTGCCTCTTCTTTCCATCATGTTTTAGGCCAACGGGTTCACATGGCTCATTCATTCTTCACTGTCTGTTTTTCTCATATCGGTCCTCCACATGTGGATTGATGGCTTGTGGGTCAGCTTCCTACCAGCTTTTAATGTCACTTTTTAAATGTGAGATGCCAGTATGTTGAGATTGATGGCTGAAGTTTGACCAGATTCTGGTTGATGTGATTATCCCAGCCTTCACTGACAAATCATAGTGTTTTGATGTGAATGCAGTTCCATATGCGGTGCAAAGACAGGGATTATTGGTGTAGAGGATGAGCTCTGGGGAACCAGCCGGGTTGTGGACCACAGCTGTAGAATCAGGACCTTGGAAGCATTTGGAGATAATACTAAGGGAAGCTATTGTCCAAGTTCAAGACAGGCATAAAAGCCCCCCCCCCTGCAAAAGGGCTGTGATGCTCACTGCAAAACAGACTGACTGGGCTCTCATGACTAATGTTTCCGTCTTTATTCCAAACACTGCATTCTTCTAAATCAGTTGACTATGAAGTCACTTAGGCAACACAGCAATGATTATGCAATTCAGGTTACTAGTCATTTGGTTGCTAAGAAAAGAGGTGTCAACAGCACAGCTGTCACTGAGCTTAGTTCACAACTACTGAAAGCAGGGGGCATCAAAAAACAACTATGAACAATTCAGTTTGGCTGATGCTCTTGTTCAAAGTGACTTACAATGATTAACCCATTTGATAAAGCTGGGAAATTTTTACTGGTGAAAACTATGGCAAGTACCTTAGATGAAGATAATAGATAATACAGAATGAGGTGACAAACAAACTTGGGACTTTCAGGTTCAAAGTGCAGCACATATATATCAATGTCTGTGATTCTATGTAATTTGCCCCTTTTGCTTATATTTGACCAAAACATTTCCTCACATCTTCTTTATCTGTCTTACTGTATGTTCCCCAACCCCCTCCCGCTAATTCTCAGTTGCCCCTTAAGCACAATTTCCTCCTGCATTCTTTATATATTTCATCTTCTTCTGAAAAGAGGGTCTGTCCATCCACCCCACCCACTCTCCCTGTGGCTGCCTGTGGTAAATTCTAGTGGGGTGGCGAAAGCCAAGAAGCCAAGGCCACATAAGGGGAAGGAACAACCGTTCAAACAAAACTGTCAGCTAAACAGAGACAAAAAAGTAACCAGAATGTTATCTTGTTAATGCTTTAATTATTCGGTTGACACAGAAAGTCGCTTTGGGCTAAAATTCCTCACTGTATTTCAGACTCACATTCTCTTTTTTGATGGTTCAGACACAGACTGGAGTTCACAGTTGATGACAGGACAGCACAGACTTTTTACTGCCATATAGTATTACTGACGCTTCACTGTTATTTTTTTAAGTGTTGGGGGCTGTTCTGAGAGGTGTTTTGTGCCTGTGGCCTACGTTCAGGTCCTCTCTGTCCCACCTGATCGGTGAGCCCTGGGGGAGCTGCCTGAAGACAGCAGACAGCTGCAGGAGACCGGAATCCCAGAATACTGGGGGGGGTATGGCTGGGGGCCTGTTGCTGGGCCGGCGTTAGCTGGAGAGATGGCCCTAGGAGAAGTCAGATGGTTACTGTTAGTCATCCATCCACACGGGTGTTGGTTAAAGATCTGGAACCCATAACAAGAATGTTTCCATGTCAAGCCCTTGCACTTGACTTCAATGAGAGACCCAGGTGCCATATGCTCGATTGAAATAAAAACATCCGGCTGTATAAATGGTGTTATGATCTATGGATATCCATTTGGAGTGAAGTGTTTAGCTTCGGTGGAGCTAAATTATGGAGTGCAATAATATAATGTAATCCTGTTGAGCTCTGCCACCTCCTCAAACTGCCAGAGAAAAAGTGACAGGTTCTGTGTAGTGCGGACGCGTCTTTGTGGCTCCCTGAGATGCAGTAACAGGAGTAATCCCATTTAACATAGCGGTACACGGAAAGCTTCTCTCGCCCCAATTACATCAGACCTCCTCCATCTACAGTGTGCTCCACATCTGCAGCATGCAGCGATGATTTTATAGAGATCTCACATCCTACTTGTTGGCAGGTCTAATCGGATTTGTAAGCATTTTCACACTTTGTTTGGGTTAATGCACGGCGCTCCCGGTGCAGCCTCTGGCCAAGTAGAACAGGAAATCACTGAACAATTTACAGTTAAATCTGAAAAAATGAAGTAGTTTTTCCTCATCCTGAGCCTGCAGATTAATGATTACAAAGCTGACACTTTTCTCCAAAGCAACTTACAATAATTTATCCATTTACATAGCCAGGTTATTTTTATTGTGTCAGTCCCAAGTAAGTACATTAACCAAAATTACTACAGTTGTAGGCTGGGTTCAAACCCTGGTCCTTCATGTGGAAGACAGCTGTTTTGACCACTATACCACAACTTTATCGGCATCAGTATAATTATGCTTTATTAATTTGGTGATATCTTTGGACACAGTCTGTTATAGTATTTCACCCTTTTATTTTGTATATTCTTACTGTAGTAATTCAGTAGATCAAGGGCACAGGAGCAGTTTATGGGAATCAGGCTTGAACCAATACGCTTAAGTCCATGCCTTCGACTGCTACCTATTGAAAGCAAAACTGTAACAAACAATACTTGTCCTGACAAAGAGGCTTGCATGAAGCAGACTGTGAGCTTTCCTGAGAAGCTGAGGTACAGTTGTGTGACAGTTGAATGAAAGTTTAGGGAAATTTTTTAGGAACAGTTGTCATAGGGATCTGGTCCAGTGTTCCGGAGAGGTCAAAGCTCTCTATCGTGCCACCTAAACAAATGATATTAGTGGCCAACTTTTGCAGTTGGTATCCTACTTTCACCCCCAGAAGTTCATGCAAAGCTGCCACCGACACAGAACATGCATGATGGAAATAGCAGACAACACTTACATAAGGCCTATTAGAAGCTGAGACCACGGAGGTTTGTGTTGGGCTCAGGACACGTGATATGGAAAATAACTTTTTTTGTTACTACCTCTCTCGCAGTCACCTTGGGAATGAGGAGGCTTAGGCCAGCTGTCTCATCATGCGGGTTTCCAGCCCCACAGCGGTACCAGGGCCGATGAGAAACACCTGAGGAGGGCAGGACTGTCGAGGCTGTCTATAAAAACCTGGACCACAGCACAACACGACGCTTGGTATAAATAAGCAAACAGGGTGGAGAGCCTTTTGGCGAGTAACTCCTATTGCCTACTCTACTTTCTTTCTTTTTTAAGGAAACAAATGAAAACATGTGTGTACAGAGGATGGAGGGGCCAAGTCTCTTTCCTCCGGGTCTTCATTTGATAATACTGCTAATTCTGCTGTCTCGTTGGGCGCCGTACTCCTAGTTATCTTGTCAAACAGAGAAAAGAGGAGAAGAAAAGCAGTTCAGGGAAGATTAGACTAAGGAATGAAAGCAGAGAGAGGGATACTCAGCATGACGCCCTATGCAACCAGAAAAAACACACCGCCATACTATTGCTCTCACTGCTGCAGTGCTGGTGTGTTTTTGCACTAATTGTTTTCACAGCCACTTTTATCCAAGCCAAATTATTTTGATTCATCCGTTTATAGAGCAGGATAACTTTTACTGTGTCAATTCTGAGTTTGTACCCTAACCAACAGCAGGAGGTGGGACTAAGCCTGGATCTCAAGAGTTCCAAAGAAATTATTATAAGCAGTATGCCACCTGCTCCCTGCTGAAAGATCTTGCAAGAGTTGTGGTTTCACACTTTTCTTTGGAAATGCGTATTCAGTGGGTTCCAGGAACGCAATAACACAGCCTTTTGTACAGGTCAAGTTCCTCCCCCTCAGTGTTGTCTGAACAGGAGACATCCAGGATGTTTACTGTAAAAATACACTGTTGTTGTGGGAACCATAGAAGGTTCTCCTGCCAGGTGAGCAGAAGTTGCTGTTGTGTATATGCCTACTTTGCATGTATCATGACCAGCATGTGCAAACCCATGCACAACGGAGGAATGTGTCCCACAGTCTGATGCTAAGCCATGTTTAAGTTCAGCATGCCCCATAACATAAGGTATGGGAACTTTCCGGAGTGTTTTTCCATTTCACTGGCAGCAGCCAATCCGCACCTTCATCTGGGTCTGCTGAACTACAGGAGATAAACAGTCGAAATGAGAGGCGCTCCTCACAAGCTTCAGCACTGAGGCCCAGGTTGCCAATGAGAACAGGGCCCAAACTCAGGTGACCTGAACACCATTTGCTGGTCACTATGTGGAAATTACAGAAATTTGTTATTTTCACTAAGCTTTATTTATCTGACACATTTGTCCAAAGCTGCTTACCAAGTTAGGTAAACAACTTTTTACCTACTTATAGAGCAGGGTATTCTTACTGCATCCATACAGGGTCAGTGCCATGTTAAAGGGGATTACAGCAAGAGCAAGGATTTGGACCCCGTTTGTTGAAATTGCACTATTCTCCAAATTTATTGTATGGAGTTTCTAAGATGACAAAATATTTAGCGTTGTCTTCTTACATAAACAAGTGCACTTTGTCACTCCATTCAGGCTTTACATTTTTGTTTAGCAGGACTTTGCCGCACACCAAGTATTTGTGGGAACAACCAGAGAAAATATTCCAGTTGTCCAAGATGATTAAATCCAACAGTCCATCACACAGCTTTAGATGAGGAAGACCTGACGCTCAAAGGGACTTGAGAAAACATGGCGACAGGTGACAAATGGGGGACACGTATACTTCACATTCCTGAACCTGAACACATGAACATCAAAGTGTGAAAACAGTTAAATATTTAATGAACATTGAAGATTATATACCCAGCGAATGAATTCATAAGAGAAAGAGACAGTGCAGAAATGCATACATCCTAAATTAAATAGTTAAAATAAGTTGCATGGAACAACACAGAACCAAACGAAAGTAAACAATAGCAGAATTTCTGTGCGGCTGTTATGTTTCTTGTATAACTCGAGTGACTCATAAAATTGAAATGTAAGAGTGAGTTTGCCAGTTACCTCACGCCCTTATAGAAATTAAAATAATCAGTCATGAAGTTGTTTTGCTAGAAACAGCGTGAAAAGAAATTGCAGACTGTAGCACTAACTCGATGGTTATGGTGCATTATTTGGTTTATTCCTCATGTGCATCATTTCACAGCTTTTCAAGATTTGCACCATCATCCTCCAGCTGGGCTGCCACATGGCGATGTATCACCACTGTGACTCACCGGNGGGGGGGGGGGGGGGGGGGGGGGGGGGGGGGGGGGGGGGGGGGGGGGGGGGGGGGGGGGGGGGGGGGGGGGGGGGGGGGGGGGGGGGGGGGGGGGGGGGGGGCTGCTGGGTCGGCGCCGGGGATGGGTAGTGTACTCAACCACAGCAGTTGGACTGTGACCTTACCATGGAATAGAATACAGCACCACACAGGAATTCTGGTATTCTGGGCTGGGTCAGGTCACCAGAATCATGGCCTCACGTGAACCCTTAAATTCGAAAAGACAAATCAGCATCTACCAAAATCTTGCACAGGACGATCTGGCAGGAGTGATGAGGCTGTGGTGGGGAGGAGAGGAATGTGAAGCGCTTTCCATGGTGAGAATAAGGACAGTGACTTGTGATTGAGGCTCTTTTTGCTATTTTCATTTCCTCCTGCCTTTAGCTGTGAAGTTACATCATCGCTGGTGTTCTTTTGGCCCTCAGATATTGCCTTTTCTCCCTGTGCATCAGCTCACTTTGCTCATGGTGAACCACCCCACTGTGATGCTGACTTTGCTGTGTGGGGTTCAGGGACTTGAGGGGGTGGTAAACCAAACCAGCAAATTGTTGGGGAAAAGATTCTTGTTATTTCTGTATTATTCTGAATTGACTGCAGAGCAGAAGACAACCAGGTCACAGCAATATAGAGGATCTGTATCCAGACAAAATAAAAAATACACTGTTGCAGGTAAATATGGCACTAAAGAGGGCAGAGCTGGGTTCTCACTGATCCTGAGTTTGTGTGGACTTAGGTTTAAATATGGATGAAGGTGTGTTTCAGAGTGACTTTGCATGTTCTCCCTGAGGTCATAGTCCAAAGACATAAGGAGAAGAAGGCCACGGCAAAACAACGTCCATGCAGTTACTTTCCACGAAAACCATGAATTGAATTTTATTCAAAAACATTAAGTCTTCAAATAAACAGAGCAAAAGTCTGCATTTTTAGCAGTGATGGTCACATAGCACTAAGAAGTTCCAGAAAGGTGGCCAGCCCTTCCAAAACTCATCACTATTTCCTAGGGTGACAACAAAGATGCAGTCATAAGGTTGCGATGCCCACCAGATGGCAGTCCAGGGTTAAACTGAGTTGCAACCAGCACAACCTGTGCAGTATAGAAAATTAGAATTATGATGGTGGTCAAATGGCAAGTTTTCCCGCGAAACAAAGTTTGACACTTGCGTCAAGGTCGTATTTGCAGAGAAACTTGTTGACTGTACCTGTGGGACATACTTTCTTGCCACATGTGTGAGAGTAGTCAGCCACCCGAAGACATGGTTACAGTGCATGCTAGTCATTTAGGAAAAGATCATTTGAAAAAGACGACTGAAAAAAACTAAAAGTTCAGACAAGTTATGACAAATGGCCAGAGGTCACACAAGTCCATGACTGTGAAGTGGAAAAATGTTGGTGAGGCAACCAATTTGCAGACCTGTTTCCAGCTGTTGAGATACAGCTGACTGTGTGCCGCTGACCACTCTGCTCTGTCTCAGGATACAGGCTGTGGCATGACAGCTGCCCTGGCTCCGAGTGGAATGCCATGTGCCGAGGGTGCTGTGAGTACGACCTGATCCGCTGCAAGTGCCCTGCGCTGGGCACGACGGTGGGCTACGCCGTGCCCTGCTGCCGTAATGTGCTCAATGAGTGTGACCCCTGCATCATCCACCCAGGTGAGGCATGGCCGCGCAGACAGGTATTCTTCCTCTGATCTGCAGCCTCATCAGTCTCCTCCATACTGTTAAAAAGGTCCTTGTCTCACCAACATTGGAGAAAAGGTAAAACACAGTTGTGAAGGAGGTACAGGCCAAAGAAGTACCAAAGAAGCATTTGGAGGTATTTGCCTAACACTTGGAGCAGTGTTGTGTGTCTGTGGGTTCAAATCCAGCTCAGTCTGCGTGGTGATTGCATGTTTTCCCCATGTCTGTGTGGGTTTCCTGCCTTGGTCCAGTTTTTCCCTACAATCTAAAGACACGTGCTTCAGGTTAATTTTTCACTCAAGGTTGCCAGTATGGATACCCTGTGGTGGACTGGCATCTCATCCGAGTTGTAGTTTCATAGCGTAGTGTCTAGTGATTCTTGGGGTAGTCTCTGAATCGCCGCAACCCTGACCCTGCCCATCAATGGCTCACATCCTAAGCTTTCTGATGAATGCTGAAAGAAGCAGGAGGTTAGCACTCGTGGCTGGCAGGGCAGTTGCCTGGAGGCAGTGCTGTCCACGCTGAATGTCCCTCCCAGCTTGCTGCATGTGCAGCTCCCTGGTGGAAAGGCAAATGTTTACAGACAGCAGCAAACCGCAGAGGTCCATAAAATTTTGCCTTAGGCTCTGTTTGTCACAGATGGAGTTATGGTGTTATTCACACCAGGGATGGGAGACTCTATTGCACATGTCACCATTATCAGCCTCTGTGTCCCTCACTGTGGATAAAAACCCCCCACCCTCCACAAACAACCCCCAAAGCTCCAGCTTTCTTGGCACACATAAGTGCATGTATTTCAGAAAGCACGAGTGGGATGTCGGGTTTTCTTACCTTCCTCACAGGGAACTGTGATGACTTTTCCAGCTCAGATTCTTCGGGGGTGAAAGCACCAGTGCAGACAAACACACACACACACACACACACACACACACACACTGTCTTTAGCTCACTGTGGGTAGACTGGGGCACAAAACACCCCTATGAGAAGTGTAAACATCCTGTTACCTGTTATGATTTCACTGTAGTCCCAGTGTTTTCCTCTGTGTCTCTCCTTTTGGTTTCTCACTGCCTTTGGCCATCCTCTCTTCCCTGCTCCTCCTGTTCAACCACATCTTTCTCACACCTGTGTCCCACCCACAACCAGGCTGCAGCATCTTTGAGAACTGCAAGCGCTGCAACAACGGCACGTGGGCTGTTAAGGATGACTTCTTTGTCAAGGGGAGGTACTGCGCTGAGTGTCGCCCAGGATGGTCTGGGGGAGACTGCATGAGTGAGTCCCATCTTTCCTCCTGTCCTTGTGCAAGCATGTGCGCGTGTGTGTGAGTGTGTGTGTGTGTGTGTGTGTGTGTGTGTGTGTGTGTGTGTGTGTAAACTATTCTCTGTATCCATGTACACCCCCTAGAAAGAATGCCTCTTATCTTGGTGCTGAAGTGACATGTTAAAACGTTCCTATGTAATTCCTGCCACAGATGCTCTATATATTTTGCAATATACAAGTAACAGTATCCTGGTGTTGAAGAAATAGGCCTGCAATATATTTGTTCACTCCATTTCCCCCCATCCTTCTCTGCTGGAGCCTCACACATCAGCCCCTGCCCACAGAAGACAGACCCCTGACCCAGTACCTTAATCAGGGGTACTAAAGCAGCGAGTGGGATTTGGACCTGTGACCTCTGAGTCCAAAGATGACAGGTGAATCACTATACTTTACCACCCTAAGCTGTTTAAATGTGTTTCTACTGCCTCCTCCTGACTACAGAGTGTGGGGGGGTGATCCATAAAGCCCAGGGCCACATCCTGCTGGAGAGCTACCCCATCAATGCCCGCTGCGAGTGGACCCTGCAGGTGGACCCTGCATTCACCATTGAGCTCAGGTGGTCCCCTCGTACCCTCCTGGACATTTACATTTTTTCATTTAGTTGATGTTTTTCTCCAAAGCAACACTGATTTACCTTTTTATACCAGCAGAGTTAATTTTACTCAAGGTTCAAAGTTCATTTTATTGTTGCTCAGCACTTAAACATATGTACACCAGAGAACAAAATGTTGTTCCTCTTGGACCACGGTGGACGGTGCACTAAACAAACAGAGTGAAGACATAGGGCAACACAGACAAATAGAGCTAGGATGTAAATAAGCATATAAATAATAAATATACTTAGATAAATGAATAATGGAAATGAAAATCATCAGCTATTAAAACTAAAAAATAAATAAACAACTATAAATAAATATTATTTGTGCAATTAGTCAGTAGTGATGCTGGTGATGGTACAGTGAGAGGTGTCAGTGGTGGTGGTGATGACCAGTCCCTGTGCTGTCCGGAGATCATCAGCCTGACAGCCTGTTGGTCTCCTGTTTCTGAGCCTGTTGGTGTTGCCCTGCAATCTGAGATATCATCTTCCAGACAGCCCTGGTTAAATCAGGTGGTAGACAGTGAGAAAGAGGTAATGATATGAGCTTTCTTGACACGCTACTTCGTGTATGTGGTCTGGATGGTGGGTAATAGGGTCCTCGTGATGGACTGGGCAGTCTTCAGCTCCCCGGTCAGAGGTATGCAGGTCAGAGGCAGTGTAGTTCCCTGGCTTTCCTGATACCGGCGGTGAGATTGGCCCTGGCTGCTTTCAGTGCTGCTCCATCACCACATTTAAAGAACACCATGCGCTTTCAGAAGTGAGCAGACCTAATGTTAACTCTCTAACCCTAACTCTCTGATCCTAACCTATCCCACAGACTGACTTTTATACAAAAAGATGAAAATGGGGCATTGTGTTGACTGCCAGTTCCTGAGATTTTCCTCAGCAGTAGGTTACATAACGGTGCAGACGGTGTTTTTCCTTGACTCATCACGCTGCTTTGAAAACTTGTGTCTGTGACACACTCTCTGCCCACATCCCTACCCAGATGATACATTAGAAATATTTTGCTGACATGCTGAAAAAAGAAACAGATTAGCAGGAATGCCTTAAACTCACTTGCCAAAAAACCGCCATTGGAAAATATGCTGGCAAGTCATCCTGTACAGGAGAGAAATATGCATATGTGCAGTATTACATTTAAAGTTTACGATGTGCTCGGCATGGAGACTGTAAACAGAATTCTGTTACACATGAGTAGATTTAGCTCACAGCTGCCTGCTTGTACCCATACAATTCCTGCAGTGAGTCCCCTGTGTCACACATTTCTGCATTTTCACTCTAATGTCTATTACCCGCCATTAAAAACTGTACCTGTGGACCCTTTTTTAGACCTATACTGGTAGGAGATGGCGTCTCTTATTCATGTGAACATTTTTATTTTATGTTTTTCCATCCAACATGCCCCCTGTCCCCCCTCCCTCTTGGACAGGTTGGCTTTTCACTTCAAGTGTCTGCTAATGTCCCCCTGTTACAATCTTGCCAGTTTGACTCTTTAGTCCAAGTATCTGGTAGCGTCCCAGTACCATCACCCCTGTCTCCTTCCTCCAGCAACCCCCCTGCCCGTCTCCCTCTTGCGGTCTGAAGTATATGCAGTCTGTTGTATATGCTGTGTTTGGTGTGTAGCGTGATATACATCCACCCATTACCACTTAATCCAAAATGTAGAGCAATTAAAAATTATGTATTTATAATGGCATTTGTGTTATATACAAAACTGTGTAACCACTAAACTTTTTGCATTTAGTAGCTCAACTGCTCTGAAAGTATGATGTGAGGTCTGCATGTGATGCAGTTATTTGTGTTTGTAAAAGACAAAGAAAATATCTATTCTTACCTCTGTTTACCCTCAAAAAGTCCCAAAAAAAAGGGGAAATGAATGGGTATTTAAGAGAAATTAATGATAAATTATTCATGATTCATTTTGACTGCTTCAGTAATAAAAATGTGAGTGCTGTGTGTTGAGCCAACATGCTCGAGACACGTGATGACCCTGTCGTGACCACACTTGGTGTGTTCCTTTGTGTTCCACCACAGTGACACTGGCTGGTTGAAACATGTCCTGGCACAGTGTTGTCAGGCCATTGGAGCAAACACTCCCATAAGCTCGTCCACGGAGCCAAAACAGTCCTCTAGTGAGAGCAGAATTTTGTCCATGAGTGCGGACCATGTTTGGGGTTTTAGACTCTTCGTACATGTCTTTATTCAGAATGCACAAATGTACCATGGTAAACGTGCCTTAGTACAAGAGCAAACCACAGAAATGCACACAGTCACATTCTCCTGTGTGAAACGTGGAAAAACACTTGGCGATTTGGATCCTCTTTCAGGCACGGGGAGGAGTACCAGTTTGTGGGAACTTGTCCTAACTTTTTACCATGGTCACAAAGGTAAATGTATCAGACTGTGTCTCCAAAATGTTGTTGTGTATAAAACATGTGAAGGGCCTCAGGCCAGACCTTTTGCCTCCTGCCTGAATGTAACATGTATTATTGCAGTGGTATTACAAAAAAATGTGATATTAATACGTATATCTCATAGTGCATCAGTGTCACCAGAGCTGCCAACACAACTGAACAAGTTTGCAGTTTAGATTTTTATTTTGTCCCATTTCCAAATGATTCATCTCACGCTCTTCCCAGCTAGTTTGTTAAATGTATATTTATCTTGTTTGGTAAATCACAGCAGTTATAAAAGACATGATCGGACTGGGTACTTTGAGATACATTTGAAGGAATTAATAGTTATTTTTTTTGCATAATTTAGTGAGTACAAATAATATATGTAAATTCTCATATTAGATACCAGTTAAACACCTGCAAATAGCGAACGGCTTTTACAGGAGTGATTTTTGTTCCTTTTGGTGTTACCCATCACTGTCACATTGGCCAATAAATAAAATAACCTGAGAAGATGTAGGAACCCCCACATCAGACCGGAGATGAAGGGATGTTGCTGCCTTTCATAACCTGTATCAATTACGAGTTTAGAAAACATGACACATAATTTATATTTCACTGTTATCATTATCTTGAGGGCGAGAAGTGGGAATTGTACAAAGATCTTTGGATCGAAAAGCTCTAACCACCACACCACCTGCTACCGCGTATCAACGCATTTGTTGTATTTTGTGATAATCGGGACTCATTCAGCTGCTGAAGGGAACATATATTTATCAGCTGGACCATGTGGAACAGAAAAACTATAAACCAAAGATTCCAAAAAATATAAAGACCAGCGTGGGTGTCCAGAAAGAGGGTTTGGGAATGTGCATTGAGCCTCAGCCCATTCCTGCAATAATCCATATGAAAGAAAGAACAAACACACAGCTGGTAACTTTGGAAGGGCTTGTAATACAAATGTTGGCTCAAGCCCCATTCCACACAGTTACTACAGGACCCTTGAGAAAACCATTTACTCCAAAACCTTCCCAGTGAAACACATAGTTAGATAAATGTGCCAAATACTACTTTGCTTTGGTTAACACGGCTAAGCATTTTTACTGATTATTATTTCAAATGAAACAAACTGACTTTAAAAGTTTGCTTAAATAAAAGGGTACTTGAATGAATACAACCATATGTTTTTTTATTCCCTAATTTAAATCAAGTAGAATGCCCCCGTATGGTTTGCATTTTGTGTGTGTTTTCTTATTAAAATTAATACCTAGCATCTGTTTGATGTTGTTACTAATAAAGGCAAAAAAGAATTATTCCATCTGCGCTCATATATAATTGTCCTAATAACCAAATACAGTAACAATCCCAGCCTTGTTACCTTAAATTGCTCGCTGTGGAAACAGGCATGATCTCAGCAGAAAACCTTCAGCACGTCTGTTTTCGCACTGATGTCTTTAACAGGTCAGGAAAAGCGTGAAGGTTGGAAGAGAGGAACAGGGGAGCAGCTGTACTGGCCTTCAGTTTTTAAATTTAAACAGCGATTTTCACCATCCTGCACTTGCAAGCAGAAATTAAGTGCCCGATTTGCACCTCCATTTAACCGATTGACTCATGCGGACGTTGGACAGTCGGATGTCATGTGCTCTGTTGGAGGCCCTGCTTGCAGGCTGCCATTAGCCATCTTGGTGTTTAAGACCTGAAGCTGAGCTGCAGGATCACCCCACTGCATTATCCAGGGAGCAAAATGCTGGGACAGCTTCCAAAAGCAAAACCAAAGGCATTCCGGCATAACTGCTTTCAGGTTTCTCCCTAAGAAGGAGCCATTAGCATTTATTTTTTTATTATTTTAACCTATTGTTTTCTTAATATGACAATTGCAAATCATTTCAGCAAATTTTATTGTGTCTCGGTTAGTGGCAGAAATGCAAAATTCACAAAGACATTTTTAAAAGTTTTGCAAGGAAAGAGCCTCCTGACTTTTCTTCTCTTCAGGTTCAGGATGCTCAGCCTGGAGTTTGACCACAGCTGTCGCTATGACTACGTTGAGGTGCGGGACGGGGATGGCCTGGGCTCCCGTGTCATTGGCCGTTTTTGTGGCAACGAGAGGCCACCCCCTATCCAGAGCTCTGGCAGCTCCCTGCACGTCCTGTTTGTCTCCGATGGCTACAAGAACTTTGACGGGTTCTTCGCCACATTCCAGGAGAGCTCAGGTACCCAGAACACTAGCACTGGGTCGGTGCATTGGGGGTCCTGGGGATACTTTAGCATCTCTTACTGGCATCGAGAGCTGTCAAATATCTGCTGGGATGTAACCCAGGCAGTCAGAGAATGAAGCAACTTCACCAGGGCCTTTAAATGTGGAACTTTCACTACTGAAACAATAGTTGCAAGCTGTGTGGTGCATTTGGCCAGCAACACCAGTTCCTTTTGATTTAGAGGTGGGTCTATGGCTTGGAGCCCTTTTCATTATTTAATATCAGCCTTCTTCTTCGTGTTGCCTGCAGCCTGCAGCTCCTCCCCCTGCCTGCATGATGGCACCTGTATCCTGGACTCGGTCGGCTCATTTCGATGTGCATGTCTGGCTGGATATACTGGGCCTCGGTGTGAGAATGGTAAGCTGCTGTTCTGATCCACCCTATCACCCTGACTTCAAAAATTTCCCACCTGTTCTCCTGAGGAGGTTAGGGTTAGGGTGGAATGTGAGCGCTCAACCTGATTTGATCCCTTTTCATGATGACCGTTCGCTGTGACTGTCAATATGGAATGGGGGGATCTACATGCTTTGGATGATGGACCTGGGGACCGCCTAGGGAGATCCAAGCATATTGGTCAGTCCCCATCTAGTTTGTCTCCACCTCAGTCCCACATCAAGCTGGTGTCTGGTTCAGATGAGGTCATCGTTGAGTGCCAGGCTTCCTCAGTAACTGCAGTGGTTCCGCAGCCCTTGAGATGTTCTGGGTATCTTCACATGCTGTCCATAATTAAAGCTGACAGAGGCAAATGAGACCACCAGACAGTCCTTACAGCCCACAGGCAATTCATATGTAGCTTTCATGTGGCACAGGGACTCATGTGTCTCAGGGCTGGATCACTGGTCACATGTCAGACTTTCCACTGTATTTTCCACTGACCAGAGTCAACATTTTTGGTGTGAATGTTTTACTACCAGTCACAGTACCCCTTGAGCGCCAGCTGGTATTGTACAGGTTAGCATTACCACATACCCTTGATCAAGGTAAATAACCTGAACTGTTAAAGGAGAAAAAAATACCCAGTTGTGTAAATGGGTAAATCAGTGTAAGTAGTTTAAAACGGTAAGTCACTTTGGAGAAGAAAGAAATAATCATGCGAATGAGTTGCTTGCATCAAAAATGCCAAGGTTGCCCATCAAGTGAACCTCAGATTCAACCACTCACATTACCAGCCTTTTGATCTCTGCTAAATGTGCAAATCTGACAATTAACAATATCATATGTTGTCTGTTTGCTACAAGACACACCTGAAAGGGATTTTTCAATGCATAATTTAGAAAACACATATAACAGTATTCTCAGATTTATGAATGGAGAACACTGTCAGCCATAGTGTGACATGTAGGATTCTGGAAATGACCCTGCAGCATCCATGCAGAAAACTATTCCAGCTTGGTGCCTTTATGAGTCTGAAACAGCAACGGAGGATGGAACTGTTGGTGAGTGTCATTTGGAGCAGCAGTGACACAGTTTTCCTTGGGGACATCCGTTCTAGCCAGTTGAAAGTTCATTGGCCCAGCAGCCTGTGTGGGTCAGCACCACAGATTTGAGCTTCCAGTCTTGGTTTGGTCCAACAGCCCGAAGGACTTGGGCTCTTGATCTTCAGTCAGTCTAGAGGCTACTGGAATCAGGTCTTTGGGTAGCCTCTGTTATTAGCAGTTAATAATAGCAACTGACTTTCTTGGATGACCCTAGGGTTAGGGTTAGGGTTACCTAACCCTAAGATATTACTGCTGCACCCTTGGGGAAAGTACCAAACTTTAACTGATCCAGCTTAAGCCTAGTCTAGCTGTGCAGAACTATGCAAAAAGTTACTTTGTATAAGAAAATGTACCAACTAGCTAAACAAAGTTATCTTTATGTAACTCAGTGCTTACAGTACTATTCACCAGCAAAGGCCAAGTGCTTCCAAGTCCCATACATTCTATTAAGGTTGCCACAAATAGGTCCTCTTTTTCGATGGTCTTTACCCAGGGGCTCGGTTTGCCTCTATAAAAACGTTACAGAACAAAACCTCTTCAGTGCAGGGCTGCCTTTCCAGAAATAACAAGCCCGTGAAGCCATGGAGAACATTTTACAATTTGCATTTATCACCTACATGTATATATTTCTTTTTTTAGAAAAAATTTTGATGCCAATTGCTTGACAAGTCTGGTCAAGTACAAAAAGGTAATTGTGAAGTCAGCAATACCTAAAAAGACACCCTTTGAAAGGTTTTATTTTTGAGGCTTATTTTGGGCTGCATCGCTAAATTTTATCTCCATCCTTAGTAAAGTACTCGTTGGCAAGATGCTGAATTTCCACCAGTTCACAAACACTGATTTATGACTGCTCCACAAGTTCGAAACTGTCCTTTTATAGTCTTTTAAGAGCACAGATAAAGGCCAGTAAGTCCAACTGGCCCTTGGTGACAGTGATTTTCTTTTACTGCATTTTAACAGTGTACCAGCTGCAGTTTGTGGCTCGAACACCACAGGTAGTGGGGGAGGAGGCCTGAGCTCATGGCTGTGGGACAGAGAGCCTGTCTGTCTGGAGTGAAGCCACTCAAGGAATTTCCATCCCACTGCCCACAGTGTCGCTCAACAAGGGGGGGAGGGGGCATTCTCAGGAGGATAATCGCCACATCTATGACTCTAGTGTGATCACTAAATCTCATATTTATTTCAAATCAGTTTTGTAGTGTTGGTTCAAATGTTTTATTACCAGTCAATAAGACATTTGTTGGGGTGTTTTAAAATGAAAATGGAGGACAACAGGAAAACAGTGATTATGAAAGTGATCGTGTGACTTCGACTGATGGTCAATTGTGATTGGCTGATTGATTTGTGACTGACATTTACCTTCGCCTATTGACCTGTTTGCGGTTCTATCGGGGTTGGAAAGTAACTGAGCGCATAATAGAAAAGTTTGTTTGCCAGGTTTGTTTACTAAGAAACGAATGACTGCAGTGCTGCAATTTGTTGATTAAAAAATGGACTATGTCTGCTTTACTATAAATGTCGTCTTAAAACAAACAGTGCTGTCAACACAGATGCTGTGTGAAACACTTTACGCCTCAGTTAGACTTAAATCGTGTTTTACTTCAAGTTTCTTCCTAGAATGTGTGCATTTGTGCCCTGGAGAGCCATGTGTAATGCTTGTATGATTCCACATACTGTCATTAAAATGTCTGGAACTCATAAATTGATTTAAAACAATATAAGTGTAAGCACAACAGTTACCAGTGCTGCTGCAGAAGCATCAGTCTTCTATAGGTTTTTATACTTATTGCACTGTGACCATAAAAACAAGGTATTATTTGTTATTAAGGGTGCACTTGAACTGAATCCCAGTCACTGATACTAATGGGAGCAAAAACTGTCTGCCACATTTGTGGGTTTTGCTCACAAAGTTGTCCATTCACAAGTTTACAGACTCCATATTGCTGCCAACCACCGTAAAACCCATTTACAGCGGTAGAAAATGGAACTGTTTCAACAAAAAACTTTTAATAACATGAATTACTTATTCCCGAGTTACCCAAACGTGGTGGGGCTGTGAGCTCAGTCTGGCATCCGCAGCATGCTCCAAGTTTTTAGTAAGGCAGGTAGAACCTCAGCCATATCACTGCATCACGATTTTTTGAGATCTCCTTAAACTGCCGCGTTTGGGGCTGCGATCCAAATGCATTATGGATGCTGAAGCAGGCATGCTGGGTAATGATTATGTCTGGGGGTGTAGTGCGATTAGTATGTTTCACAGGGGACTGACACACAGTGTGGAGGTTAAACAGGTCACTTACTGGGATACTTAAGGATGAATGATGTGAGATGCTGCCATGTAGCTGCTCCACAGGGCAACTCCTGTGTCTAGAATTTTTATATTTCTGCATCTAAATTTATGTTAAATGGGGCTGGATTCTAGAGCATTGAACCTGTCTGGGTTTCTGGTACTCTACACCACTATATATTGGTTTCCCAATCATACAGAGTCCACTGGCTCCTCATGTCACGAATGGTTGAGGTTACACATTTTCGAACATTCAAACATTTTTTTTCAGTTTATTTGTTTTTAACATGATTATTTTTGTCTATTCTCTAAAATTTTTTTAGCTAAGCAAGAGGGATGTGTGTTCATCTTACAGGTAATAGATGACAGCAGTGTGCTTTTATTTGCAGTCATTTCAAATGGTCATTTCAGTGTAGCTCAAAGTGAAAATATGCAAATAAAAGTAGTCCAAAGCATTGTGGTTAATCATAACTATGCCCAATACTTTTTTCAGAACCTCACCAGCAATGTGAGTTGAGTCGTCTGTATTCTTAAGTTTTTACTGACTCTGATTTTGGAGTTACAAACACAATAAGTTATGAACAGACCTCTGGTCCCAGGTGTGTCCTGAAGCTGTCTGAGTTTCTGACACTTTACATGTTACTGTACACTGGTTTCCTACCATACAGATCACTGACCCTCTCTGGGTTTTCCTGACCGTACAGTGGTCCTCTGTAGCAGGCCTTCCGTACCGGCCCATGGAACCATGGAGGGCCTCCATCTTCACTTCGGGGCCCGCGTCACCTTTCGCTGTGACCTCGGGTTCACACTGCAGGGCGTCCACACCGCTACCTGCCGGCTGGACGGCACCTGGAGTGCCCCTGCCCCCTCCTGCGGTAAGCGGCTGGAGTGGTGTGACAGCTGAATGCCCACCTGCCACAAAATGAACAAAGCAGAGCCACATGGCTAGTCAACCTGAACCTTGAATCCCCCGAGAGGTTGATTCTGTCAACTAGTCAGGCAGCGTCTACCAGCTCTGAGGAGACAGATGAGCTCTGTGACTGGAAAAGCAGCCTGTCAATTCTACCAAGCGTCCAGTAGAAGCTCACAAAAGGGTTGGTGAGCTCAGTGTTACTCTGACTGTCAGAACATGATGCCTGTCCTGACTTTTCATTCCCTCCTTGTGGTCATCAGTGCCCAGGGAGAAGGAGAAGAGTTGCCCTCCCCCCGAGCACCTCGCCAACGGAGACTACTTCCTGGTATATGGAGGGAATGTTCTCATTGCTGTCCAGTACATGTGCCACCAGCCGTACACGCTGAAGGGACAGTCTCAGAGGACCTGCCTGGCCAACAACACCTGGAGCGGTCCCCCACCGGCATGTGTCCGAGGTGTGGCAGAGCAACGCCAGTGCCCATGTCAATAAGCAACACAAGGAAGTCAGAAGAAACATTAATACACTCATTTATGTTGTCAGACACCATATTTGACTCCAGATACCAGTGACGTCACCATCAATCGCTCAGGTCAACTGTCAAAAAAGTCATCGCCCTAGGTGTCCACCAGAGGGCGCAAATACTTATTAAACTTGCTTAAGAAAACGCCACATATGGCAAATATCAAAACCAGAAAGTAATTTAATTGTATCATTTTGTAACATTTATTTTGTTTCTATTTCAGTAAAAGATGCAGACATCGAACAAGACAGTAAAGGAAGTGGCACTGAAAAAGGCATCAGTACGACTGGCAGTAAAGACGATGGAACCGTGACTTTTGTAGGGGGTAAAAACACAACTGGCAGCCTGGATAAACCCATCATCAAACAAACAGACAAAAAGGTGACTGGGGTGAGCAGTAAAAACACAACTGACAGCCTACACAAACTCGTCATCAAACAAACAGACGAAAAGGTGACTGAGGTGAGCAGTAAAAACACAACTGGCAGCCTGGATAAACCAGACACCCAAGACACTGGAAAGGACAAAGACAATCGAACCATCCAAGGTACTTCTCCAGCCTTTTTTCTATTGAAAATGTGAATATGAATGGAAAAATGATTTGTGTCAAATGACTTGTGTTCCCCTCCTTCACAGAGTCTGAAAGGTACCACTGTCCCCCTCCACCAAGGATCCACAATGGGTATCACCAGCTGGTTCTGGGCTCAGATGGAGTGGCTGACATGGTTGAATATTTTTGCAACAACTCGTATGCCCTCAGCGGTGCCCCCCAGAGGACATGCCTGCCAGACGGGTCCTGGAGCGGCAAGCAGCCCATGTGTGTCCGTGGTATGTGCCCACCCCTACCACCCACTAACCCCTAGCCCCTCACTTCCCAGCTCGCTTAGTGTGCGCCCAATACAGACAGGCAGTGTTTCACCGGAGCGCTTCCCAGTTGGACCCCTGCAGGGGTTATGCAAATCACCTGAGCCCCCACCTCCCTCACTTTCTGTGTCCACAGCCTGTCGGGAGCCTAAGGTGTCTGAACTGGTGAGGCAGAGGGTGTTACCTCCACAGGCCCCATTCAGGTTAGTTCACCACCAGCATCTCACATTTATACAGCAGTGCTGTTTTTGCTGCATTCATTTAAGGCAAGAACCATGATCAGGAGGAGTAGGAACTGCAAGGTGGCATTGTTAACCACTACACCTCCTGCTGTTCCTGGGTGGCCCACGTTAGTCTAATGCCAACCCTTTAGTCGTCGCTGGGCTCACAGGAACCTCAAGGCTCATGCCTCTCTGTCACCCCTCCCCACCATTACAGGAAGACCCCTGTCCACAAGTTCTACTCCTCTTCCACTGCTGGGAAGACTTTATCTTTTGACCCGACCATCCCGACGAAAGGACCCCCCATGCTGATTGACCTTCCTCAGGGCTTCCACCACTTGTACACACAAATTGAGTATGAATGTGTGTCGCCCTTCTACCACCACTCGGGCAGTTCGCGGCGCACCTGCCTCAAAACTGGCAAGTGGAGCGGGCGCCATGTCTCCTGTTCCCCAGGTGAGGATGCCACAGGTCTCTATGTTTTTGAACCTGACTATAGCTGCACTGAAACAGGTTCCCAGAGCCATCTCACACTGTAAGGCACTTTAAAACACACATTAACACACCCATCCCCATTATTCCTCCTCCCAATATCTGGTTTTTCACAATCACCCTGTCTGAGAGAAAAAAGAACAAACCTTTGCTTAATTTATTTAACTAATCTTTCATCTTTAATTTAGAATAAAAATTAAAAAGCAGTTAAACATAAAATACCTATAACAAAAACAACCGTTATTTTTCTATCCCAAATGTAGACTTAAAAAAAAACTCTATAATAATTAACGTGTTTTTTAGAAACAGGCCCACTACTGCAAAGATTCAAAAGTACTTTGATGGATTAAAAAATTATATGAAAAATTATTTTTCAGGAATAAGCCATAGTGAAGTAAAAATTGCAGTATTTTAATACATTAAATGACTTATGATATTAAGCACTGTTTCGGGCGTTCTTGGGTCACTTTGAGAGCTTTGAATAAATTGAATCTTCTGTCCATAAAGAAATAATAAGTAATTTCATTGTGTGGTGTTTTTACATATTTGGTCAGTTTTTAGAAATAAATTAGGACAAATAAGGGGGACAACTGTAATCCAATGGTCCTGAATTTAGTGTTTATTGAAAGACATCTGTAATGTTTAAAGACAATATTTACATTTATGCATTAAGCAGACCCTTGTATCCAATGAGGCTTAAAGTCATTATCTGTCACCATTTAAACTGAGGATTATTTCCAGTGTGAGACACAGTACGCTGTACCGGCTACTGTTGTGCACTCATCTGTACACCAGAGCAACGTAACACACTTGCACGTACTATGGTCAAATTAACATGAAACAGTCAACCTGAAACACGTGTTGGGAGTGTGGGAGGAAACCCCATGCATGGGAGAACATACATGGAGCTGGATTCAGACCCATGTCCACAACCTAGGTGGTGCTTGCTGTTTCACTGTGTTGCCTCAATGCACCACTAAGGCAGCTCAGAGCATTTCCATGTTTTTCAAAACCCCTGCAGTCTGTGGGAAACTCTCAGCGTTTAACGCCCGCAAACCGGCTGAGGTTCGCTGGCCCTGGCACACTGCCATCTACCGCCGCTCTGCTGATGCCGTCACCACCAGGGTGCTCAAGAAGGAGAGCCTGGCAGACAGCTTTGGGAAGGGGGCTGAGGATCAGGACGTGGGTGCAGGAAAGCAGATGGAGGCTGAAGACGCCTCTTGGCAGCTGGTCTGCAGTGGCGCCCTGGTGAACCAGCGCAGCGTGGTAGTGGCTGCACACTGTGTGACAGAGCTGGGCAAAGTGCACCCGCTTAAGGCTGCTCACATCAAGGTGGTGGTGGGGAAACACTACCGCAGCGACCTCAGAGAGGCCAAGAGCCTGCAGCACCTTCGGGTAAGAGGGGTGTCGAGTGGAGGGGCCCTGGGTGGGCATGGTATGCCCTGGAAATGGTCTATCTAAACTGGGAGTGGAACAGGAACAGAGAGGAACATTAGAGGAATTCACTTAGGTTGGGGAGGTGAGATATGAAGTGAGTGGGACTTACTGGAGGAGAGATGCTGTGTACATTGCTGATATATTTATGAAAAACAGCCAAATTCATGTATGATGGAGTTGCTAGGCAATCCCATGAGTATTTTGGGAGCCACCCTGACTGCACTGATGTGTGATGTGTGCCATCCGCAGGTGTCCACCATCCTGGTCCACCCCAATTTTGACCCCCTGGTGCTGGACTCGGACCTGGCCGTGCTGAAGCTGTTGGACAAGGCACGGGTGGGTGAGCAGGTGCTGCCTGTGTGCCTCCCTGAATTGCAGGTGGGCAAGGAATCCCCACAGCATGCTTTTGTTCTGGGCTGGTCCATCCTGCCAGCAGAGGGGAGTGCCAGTACCTCCAATGAGACAGTGCGAGCTGGCCTGGTGGAGCTGGCTGATGTAGTGAGCTGTGAGCGTCAGTTCTCACAGCATGGTGTTTCTGTTGGCGTCACGGACAATATGTTGTGCGGCCGGCAACACCCACGAGCCCTCTCTGACATCTGTCCTGCTGAAACAGGGGGCATCGTCATCCTTCCCACCCCGTCCTACTTGCCCCAGGACCCTGAATGGCAATACGAGGCCAAGCATGTGTGGAGCCTGCTGGGACTTGTGAGTTTTGGATATGAGCAGCACAGCTGCAGCCCGGATCTGTACACAGTCTACACCCGAATGTCCAGTTTCAAAGACTGGATTCAAAAGAACATGAAGTAGGTTCTTCTCCTGTTACCCCCGGCCTTTTGTTCCCTTTCGCCTTCTTGCAGTATGTGGCTGGGGGTTTTGTAAATGCTCCATTTACACTGGACCGCACATCCAGGTGCCCCTCTCTCACGCCAACTGCCTGGTGGACAGACGTCATCCTCTTCGGGTGCTAAAGACTTGATGGACCGCAGAGCCAGCTCTGTCCAATTTTGAATTTGTATAATCCGCCATGTATATATAATGGGATGTATTATTCAGAAATATCTAAAATGACCAATGGGCTGTACATATTGTATAAAATGGTATGATTAAATCTATCTGGTTGTTTAAAAAAACAGAGGGAGTGGAACTGTCATTTAAATCCGTCCTTCACGGTTTTTCTTGGTATTTAAATGGCAAGTGGGTGATATCAAAGCTAGCACTGGAAACTGGCCACTAGCATATGTAGTTCTCTTTGGATATGAATTTTCTCAGTGTTGAAATCTGTTTTCAGCAAGATTATTTGATTCAATTTACATCAAAAGTTCATCTTCAACTTGACAAAAGCTGCAAAGAACGCACTCTGCCACTAGATGGCAGTATATTCACACTGCCTGCCGCATGGTGATCGCCATACTGTGGTTAACGGTACTGAAGGAACTAATAATAATAATAATAATAACAATAATAATAATAATAATAATAATAATTGTAGTAGTAGTAAAACGAAATAGATATGTGTTTAGCACTTTTGTAAATGTTTTTGAAAAAGTTGCAGTTTTACTAAGCATATTTATTTTTTATTTTAAATGAACAAAGCAAAAAATAAGGCCTCTTGTCAACAACAGCAGTGGGACATTTAGTTCCTGGTTTTCTCTTCTTCTTCCACAAGACACAGTGCAACTGATCATATTATATGATTATGTGTTTGAAATATAACACAATGGCACTTACAACAGTCAAAAAAAAACAATAATGACATTAAATGCACTAAAATTATTATAAAAAAATAATTTTAACAGATTTTCAGAATACTGGTACGCGAATGAGTGTTTTATAGCAAATTAAAACATGCACACATTAATGTCCTCTATTGGACCATATACAGTATCTCTACAGTACATGTACATCGTCGTAGCGTAATGATCTGCTGACAGCTGTATGAAAGCATATACAGCACAACAACACAACTGAGTGCTTATAGCTTATACTGTAGATGAAAAAATTATGAAAATATTATGAAAACATAATAAAACATTGCACATGTCTACCTGTTCACTATGCATGTGTGACCTTGTAGTATAAGGACTGTGTAAGATGAATGCTGTATGAGACTGTGTGCTGCTACACGATGGCAGTGCCCTGCCCACACAGCCAGCAGCCAACTTCTTGCATCTTACTCAGTGTTAGCAGTTCTCATATGAAGTGAACATCTTCCCACAACCGCCATCGTATGTAGCACTGCCACCTCTGGCTCTGCAACAATCACACCCCTGACCGATGACTGTCATGAAGCAGCTCAGCTGGGTTACCAACAGAACAGTCGCAAGAGATCACATCGCCTGTCCCTGCTACATGTCTCTGTTAAAAAGAAACTTCAGTAAATGATACAGTAGTGAATTATTATAGAATGGTATGGATAATGTACTGTATTGTCTCCATAAATCAAACAAAACAGGTTCAAAACACAAACAAACATTTGAAAAGAAGTTCCAGTATGGTGGACTGCTCACTTAGAAATAATTGCTCTGTCATGAGTCCGATCAGACTTACGACCAATGCGACTTATGACCTGGCAGTCGGGCCCAAACCTGGTCTAAGTCGAGATCAATCAGTATAAACAACAAACCCCAAACAACCAAGAATGGTGATGTATCACCTCAAGCTGAAAAGGAATTGTGTTTCAACCCTTAACTTCCCTTTCCAGAGGCAGGATTATGGTCTCTGAGACACTGCAGGTCTGAGCTGGAGACATTTCAAAGAGCCTTCCATTGAAAAAATCCTGCTGAGTGCAAAAGTATAGGTATTACCTTCATAAAGTGTTCACTCCCATGTTATTTGTAAGAATTTGAGCAATTCTGCTTTGGCAAAAATTCAAAAAAAATCATATAGCCATTCCTAAGATGACTCACAGCTATAATTTCTGCTACAGGACTCTAGGAGGAGCATCTGTCTGGCCTGTGTACCGTGTTTTCTAGAAGGTCTCTCTGAGTTCTCCATTAAGGTGGGTTGGGTGTTCGATGTCTTTTTTTGACCCAACTTGTACAGGTATCTGCTTGCCACAGAGTGAGTCTCAATTATCACCTGGTTTAAGAGCACCAACCTTGGGAAAATGGGAAACACCCATGTTAGATCTTGTTGGCCGATGGCAGCTAGTCAAGAAGTGTTTGCTTATTTTGACAGACAGGACAACAGATGGGTGCGTCACCTTAAGAGAGGTTAAGGTGCTCTCCCTGACGTCCAACAACCCACTAGGAAGCTGTTTCCAACCCCTTGGTGACCCTGGTTGCTAATGTTTGTTTCACTGTCTGGGTCTCTTTAGAGTCACTGTTGAAGAAGGCCGTCAGCTCACAGTGACGATAACACCAATGTCTGCGAGCCCCAGTGTATCCTGGGTAAGTGGGAGAGAATGCAAAAAGTAGAAAGTCCCGCATGGGAGTGGATCCTCGGGGAGCTGGCATCTTCAGATTTACATATTGGCCAGCAGGTGTTTTCATCTGTGATTGTTTCCCTCCTTCCCTCCTGCTCACTCTTCACTCGTTCCACGTCCCCAGCTGTTAGCAACCGCTTCACTGATTTGCTGCTTCCATAAATATATATCATACAAGTCACACACACACACACCCATGCACACACACTCACTTACTCACTCAGTCACACCTTGTGTCGTGCTCACGCCTAGCACTGGCAGCATTATTTTTAGCACTGCGTTTGTCAGGCTCTCGCCGTTTCTGTTCAGCACGTGTGATAAATCCTGGAGGTCGTTGCCACACCCGGGGGTTTCTAGGAAAAAGCAGCGGCTTTGAATCTGTTTTGTTCCCGTCACAGAAATTGCTAGAAACAGTTCTGGGTGACACCTCTTTTAACAGTAGGAGATGACCCTGGTGTGTGCTTTGACCCCAGGACCAAATCACTGCCATGTAAAGGAGGGGCATCCAGCCCCTTAACTGCTCCAGTGTGGCTGGAGGGGGTGTTGACTTCTTTCGGTCTGGTCAATAATGAAGCAGGTCCACCTCTGCTCCCAGGCCCTTTCCGCAGTTGATGCGACACCGTGCACTGTGAGCGACGTTGACCTTTGACTCAAACTGACACACATGCCTTTTCTCCTGCATAAGCCCATCATGCAGTACGGCTCCCTGGGGGAAGTGGGGGAGGTGGGAATCTCAAACCCCTGAATGACTAATGCTGCCCCCAGCTGTCCACCCAACAACTACAAAGACACTGTCATACAGGTCATCCTCCTTCCTACTCCTGCATCTAACAATTCACTTTTTCTATTTTCTTTTTAAGAAAGAAATCTGCTTACAATGATAACAATTCTGTAATAACTATAACTACTAATGCTGCAGCAGTGGTTTCTTTCATTGTCCTGCCTCTTTATTATTTGTACTTACTTGACATTCACACCATGATACACGTTACACTGGTACCTCATCTTATGAACATGGTTGGAACCATAACTCTATTTGTAAGTCTTTTTCCCAAACAGTAAAAGGTTAAATGAAGGCATCTTCAATTCATCCATCCTTAGATTCTGCATATAGTAGTAATATACAAAAAAATACTTATGACTTTTCATATAAACATTTATACTAATGTCAAACTCCAGTAAATGTAAAAGTAATTTAAGTTCCCGAACGTAAAAAAACATCAGCTGCAAAAATTCCTATAGTGTGACAATTGCTAAGCAGATTGTTGAATAAACATGTGCACCATTAGTCTTTTTCTAAACACCTCCTTTATTAGCTCCTCGTTGGTCTCCATGGTAACAGCACACTGCTTTAGACTGGCACTGTGAGAGAAGCTGATACTCAGGAACCTCAGAGATGAGCTGTAAACATGGTGGGAGGAAGTTGAATTAAGCTGGTCCTACACTCCTGTTCTGTTCAGTTGCCCTTTACTGCCATCTATTGCTAATTTTAGGTTGTGGTTGCTCTCCGAAAGCAGAAATTTTAGACTAGATAAACGAAAAAAAACATCCATTATTCTGAGGAGGGCTGCAGGGGTCCAGAGGCTTGGAAGCAGAGGGCACTACTCTAGAAAACTACCCCTGGTTGGGACACCAGTCCATCACAAGGTGACCAAACACAGTCACACACTACAGTCAATTTAGAGTGACTAAGTAACCTGAATGCCATGTTTTTGGACTTTGAGAGGAAGCCAGGACTCAACCCTAACGCCAACCCAAACTCCACACAGCCTGAATCAGATTCAAACCTGCACTGAACCAGCCCAGACACTGTGAGGCAACACCACTACTTGCTGAGTCACCTTTAAATAAAATGTAATTAAAAATAATTAACAATAAATATATAAGCTGGAAAATATAAGTGAAATTTGCCAACTCGAATGTTGGTAATATGAGGAACCCATAAAATCAACCTTTACAGATTAACTATGTGGTCTGTGCATCCATGACAGATTTTTTTACTTGACAAAAATGTTGGGTTTCTTCATGGTAGAACATCTCAATATCATACCTTCTGGGAAGGAACAGCGTCTCTTCCCTTTATTTTATTTTTTGTTCTCTTTGCACTGCAGTTGGTCCCGCCCATCACCCCCCCTGCAGTCACATGACAGCAGCATTCACATGGAAGGGTCACAGTGGAGCCACTGTGTCTTCCCTCCAAGCTGTGATTCCAGTTCTTGCTTCACGATGTCTTTTGCGATCCCCGACACAGCCAGAAAATACGACCCAAGAATCGACAAGAACATTCCAGTACATCTGGCAAAGCTCCCCCAGTGACAGAGGGAACAAAAAAACCACAGTGCAGAAACTATGAGTTATAAACATAAAGTGCGTTTAGCACGTTCGATGAATCCTGGAGGTTGGTGGAGCTGCGAAAAGAAGCTGAAGAGCTTGAAACCGACAATCAGGAATGTTCTTTCTGTAAAAGACGAGTAGCTGGAAGCCACATTAAGTACACAGCAACACGTCCAAAACCCAAATTCCATATATCACAGTTACTGCAGACACATTCAGATGTACCATGTTTTCTGTTAAACTAAATTGGGTTTGTGTGCCATCTAACACATACAGCACAGCCAAGTGGCACTGAGGTGGCACTTCACACCCAAAGGACCCACATTTGAGTCCCTCATACTGCTGTACTGCTAAACCTCCACTGGTAGAGTTACAAACTACACAGCAGTATAAATGAGCAAATAAGTGTAAGTTTTTAGGAGACAAACAGCAGCCAAATAAACTGACATTAAAGCATTATGCAAATGAATTCTTGTATGTATATCCTGGTCTTCTGGGAGAGAGTCCTTACTGGAATTTTTACTGCACTGTAAGAAAGGTTGTGACATCACTGACTGGTGTTGTGGGTGTAGTTTCACCACTGGCAGAAACAATGATGTGTGTGTTCAGTGCAGAAGAAGTGTGATGTTGTGAGGTGGTCCATGAGGCGTGTATCACATATCTATCGCTATCTCTATGTTCGAACTGTCAGCCAAATATTCGCTGGAGGGCTTTGAAGGGAGCATCCTAAATACACACACACACACACACACAACAAAAACAACAACAAAAAGATCATCTGCAGCCAGAAGGTGCTTTGCCACTGTGTGTGAGGCCATCCTTTGGGGGGGCGGTGCCCTTTTGACCCCTCGTAGGACAGGAGAGCAGAGAGTCACAGCAGGATCAAGGGGGTGGGGGGCCTGGGGGCTTGTGAGGATCAGCGTTCCACAGCAGGAGCGCTGGGGGAGGAGATGGAGGCGGAGTGTGTGTGTGTGTGTGTGTGTGTGTGTGTGTGTGTGTGTGTGTGTGTGTGTGCACGCTCACGAAGGTCTGAAGGGGGCGATGCTGGAACTATTCATTCACTGTGTTTGTGAGCACTGCGCTCCACCGACTGCAACAGCACTGTTCGGTCTTGAGCGTGTTTGAGTGTGTGGGGGTGGCCTGTGGGTTTAACTGGTGTTCACCTGGCGTGTGTGTCTTCCTGGACTGCAGGAGCTACGCGGTGCACAGGACTGCAGCGAAGAGCAACCAAGAGGAGCGCAAACTTGTCACTGGCCTCAACGTCGCTGTGGTGACCAAGCGGTGAGTGATGACAGGGGAGCAGAAACACCCTGGCGACAGTCAATGCATCACACACACCGACACTGCAACACACAGGACCAACTCCACTCTGATACTTAGCAAAGATGTGTGTCATTTCTGATTTCACGTCAATATTCCACGTTTGGCCTACAGCAGTCGTTTACACGTGAGACAATGTTGAGGGAAATCTGTAGGAGACACAGAATGGTCCTTTAGATCATTTATTAATCTCCACATTTCCACTCCGTGACATCCTCGTTGCACCCGATGTTAAGTTTTATCCCCCCCGCGGTCCGTGGTGGTTCTCGTCTTTGTTGTGACACCGTATCGCCTTATTAAATCCCATTTCTTGTTGATGGTTTTTAAATATCTCACTGCCGGCAGGTCTTTTACCACACGTGCCATCATTCTGAGCGCGTGACCCACACCTACACATGTGTAAGATCGCCGTCACAAAACAATAACCGCACGGCGAATATATTCTCTCATATTGTCTTCGTTTTTATGGTAATTTTTCTTTTGCACACTCGTTGCTCGAGCCAGTCTCGTGGCGCCTTTCCTCGCGTTCCTTTTTCCACGCTCCCGTCGCGCCCCCCTCGCGCCGTCTGAACAGTCGCGCCCCTTCGTCTGTCTCGCGCTTGGGGAGCCGCGCGCTCCGGAGCGCCTGCCGGGCTCATGGGCAGAGGAGCTGAAAGAGGAACCGCTACGAAAGATGATAAAACTGAAGAGAAAATCAGCTCGATGTGGGATTAGAAGCAGCGAAGTGTGCGTGTCTGTGTGCGGAGAATGTGTAGAGAGCGATGCGCGGTCCGTTTTTGAACAAAACAGGTAGTTTGTCCGGCATTTATGTTTGCAAAGTTTTTTATTCTCTGCCAAATTAACTTCCATTACTTGTTTAAATTGCGCTGTGTGACCGCGTGGGGTCGCCACGAGCACAGACTCTGACACGCGCCCTCCCGATATCAAAGGCAGTGATTTCTCAAAGTTATGAAAATACTGGGCATTGTATGGACCGACTGTTATTTAAATGCATAACTGTGCCGACGATAATAGATAAATCTACCGTTTATTGTGTTTGTGCGCAGTGGCTAAGTTTAATTGAAGTAGAAAAGCTAAACTGTACTTTATTGTTCTGCTTCCTCCTGACTTTAAATTTCACATTTCCATTGTTCTTTGAAGTCGACTCAACCTCTACGTCCTGCTGAGCACTTGCTATTCATTTTAGGGCAGCAGAAAAATAAAATACTGTAGTGTGGAACACAGTGGAGTATCAAAGTACACAGTATCAATATTTGTTACCTGATAATATAACATGAGTAACACTAATATGATCAGATTTTAAAAACAGTGTTTGATCTCCGAGCCATTGATATACGTAGTAAAAAAATGAGCTGTGTGTGTGTGTGTGTGTGTTCATGCTAATGGCTGCAAGATCAGTAAGATTTTCTCCATGGGAACAAAGTCCCCAGGTGATTTACCATATGTCTTTTGCCTGATGTTATTTGTTGTGTGGAGGTTGTGGGTGTTCTGCTCTGAACAGGCCCCTGTCACACTAGAGATGTAGTAACATAAACAGAAATGAATATATGAAATGACGATAATTCACGTTGCCCATTATTAGTCTGCAATAAGATCTCCAATCAGATCCTTTTCCCCTCCAACTGACACCTTATCAAATTTCTCATAAGTCATTTATTAGATACTGTGAAGGGAAAAACAAAAGATTCATGCAGCAAATATACTGAACTTTTGCAGCCAGAGACTCTTTTAGGAGACAATTAATATGCAAGTGAAAATTTATTGCAAATCTGTGGGAGCATGTTTAACAAGCAGTATGTAAATTGTTGGTAGCGTAAATGTAAATTGTCTGTTTACATTATGCTGGGGGAGGGGGAGTTTCTATTATGATAAAAGAGACATTACCAGTTAAGTGTGTGAAGATTAGTGTGTTAAGATAAGTGTGTGTGAATAAGACCGTGGGGTGCTCCTAGGGTGGGAAAAAGCATCAGAATTATACATTTTAAAGAGACATACCACTTTTTTCATTCACACGTCTGCTGGATGCAGAATGATCTGAATCAATCAGCAAGTGAGTCAGTTAAATAGCTCCAGCACCAGAGTTTCTCATGGCAACACAAACATTCCATATTCTATATGCAGTAATTATCTTACGGTACACAGACTGAAAGACTGACAAACTGACAAGGTTTGGGAACCATTTGGCTGTTGGTAAGCCTTATAGAAGATGCAGTGCTAAAAACAGTTTGTACGGCAAAAAAATCACACCTTGGGTACCAAGTGAACACAGTTCTAGACGTTCAGTTTACACAATGGCTTCACTTGGAATGGGTTGGGGGGCTGTAGGACAGGTGAGGTAACGGGGACATGACTGCAGGTGTTTGGCCTTCAGAATGCTGTTTTCACTGACCGGCAGCTCATACCACAGGCCTCTCGTCATCGGACCACATTGCGAAACAGCCTCTGAGATGGTTTAGTGAACCGCAAACTCAGCGGAGCAGCCATCACAGCTGGGTGAACCCAGCACATTTCCCCAGGTATTAGACAGTGCATCTGACCGCACCGCACATTGTCCCCTAAAAAGAATACAGTAATCGCTTAGTGCATTAACAGTAACAGCGGTGTTTGGCAAGGCTGGGGTAATCTATCTGGGTATCATGGTAAAATACTGTCATACCAGTGCCAGTATACTGACAATATAATGAGATGCATTAAAAACTGCCACCGAGACCAAAGATCCGTTTTCTGGAAGAGCTGCAGACAACATTCAGTTCAGTACAATTTAGAATCTGTGTGGAGCCCATGGTCCTGCAATGGACCCCAAACCCAGCACCAACCCTAACACTAATGCTAATCTTAACCCTGATCCTAATCTTGCCTTTTTTTCTCATATAACCTCACGATGGGTGGATTAATGAATGCATTGCGTCCCACGGCCCTTAATTTGTGTGTTACATTTTACGTAAGATCATTAGCAAAAAGCACAAACTGAATATTTGCCAAGTTAGAAATAATTAGTCATTATAGTTATAAATATGAATTATTTTTGTATTATAATGAAGGATAGCAATGATACAGAAATTGCTTTTCTGGGTTTTTTTTCCTGCCCAGTTGAACTGGTCATCTGTGGTTTATTGGTTAATCTATAAACATGGAGCTGGATTATACTAAATCTCAGTGAGTTTGTATTATGCAGAGTTGTGTTGAGGTGTCATTTTGTATGCTAGAGCCTGATTTTCCTGTACTGAACAGAATTTCAGGAAAGCAGAAAAGTGGAACAGAAGGAGAATATAGAGACGAAATCTTGCTTTTTAATTCAAGGACATTATTAAAGAGTTTGTGACAAATTATTGTTGAAAAAAATCTGGTTTTTAGTTGCTGTTGAAACAAAGTGTGTGTGTGTGTGTGTGTGTGTGTGTGTGTGTGTTTGTGTGTTGGAGATCAAAGACCATAAAGTCCCTCTTTTCTTCCTTTTCTCATTGCTTTCCCTCAGGGACATATGACCGAAGGTTCATGATCAGTCATATTCTCCTTGTGAGTCCACCCTGGGGCTTCTGCTGGTGGGGGTGCATGGTGGGAAGAGCAAAGTTCATGATGTAGACTACCTCTTATGGTTTTTGACCTTGGCATATACTGTCACAGCAAACACTGCTATTTAGGACTGTTCTGCCCTGAACTTCTTGTCCCTTTCTTGAACACTCTGTTGCACTGCTGTTTACTGTGTGTCTTCACTTTGGAAATCATGTAAGTAATATAAAAATCTGAGGGGTACTAGCCTAGGTTTCCTGCTGAGGAAAGAAGATGCAACCTATCGGTTCTGTCCGTCTGTCTCTTTAGCATTCAGTGCGAAGGGCATGAAGTGTTTGAATGCTTGGCAGAGTGAGCAATACTCTTTAAGCAAATTCTTAAAATCCATATCTGTATTGTTGCGAAACAGGATCAGTAAATTTATGCGGCTCCATTGAACCCAGTTTAAACAGGTGCAAAGTCCTCAAACTGGACAATGACAGTTTACTTTGATTACAAGGCTGCATTTATCTTACATGGTTTAGCAAACAACACAAGAGAACAGCAACTGGTGATGTGGAATAAATTAATTTGATGTCCCCCGACTCGCCACTGGGAGATACAAACATGACTGTGGCAGTAAGGCTGCGTTTTGCATATATGGACTTGTTCTGGAGGCTCCCAAAAGTAAGAATACAGTCGTGTTACAAAATCAGATGTGGGCTGAATAATTAAACAAAATAAATAAATTGTTTGTCATTAACACAAAAGGCGATCCACTGCAAAATTCGGTGCACATTGGCATGCAGAAGGTTTGGAGCACCTTTGGATTTATTTTTTTATTAATACCCATGTGTTGAATCTGTTGTACCTAAAAATCTATTAGATTTGAAAATAAACAAAATAAAATCTTGCCTTGGTTCATGTCATTTGTTGGCAATGGGATGCAGAGCCATGTGGGCAGATCAAGGTCCAAAGACACTTCTTCATGAATGGTGGAGGAACTTAGGGGGGGTTTTATGGATGCTGGCTTGGGGCATCTTTTCGCGTAACTTTTCCTGCTCTGTGCACACCACCTGGTCTTAATCTCCCAGTGTGCCATTCCTAAGTATTTATTAATCAGTGTGATTTGTGGCTCAGTAGAGAATTCATCTCTCAGGTTTCTTTGTATTGAGGATGGAACTGATGTTCTTCACAGCTTGAGGTGGTGCCTGCATATTGATGGAGCCCCATCATCAGTACATTGATGCCACCAAGCTGTTTGCTGAGGATGAGTTGCTTTGGACATTTTACTGCAAACCTACAATTCTCTTCCACTGGGGAAATAATTTCAGTGCAGTTTGAATCCATTCATATTGTGCAAAATCTTCCTTGATTAAAAAGGATGATTAGCAGATGGCCAGTTATTTTTGTTATTTGAAGTTTACAATATTTATCTTGCCAGTTAAAAATCCCCATTGTTGGTGGCATTGTTATTTCTGGAGGCCGGTGTAGCTTGTTTATTGAGAAAAACTTATTAACTAGCTAATGGAGAATGTATGTAATGACAAATATTTACTGGCCTTTTAACATAGTGCTGAGAGAATGTGAAAATAATTAATATGCATGAGGACCATTTTTTGGCCATTGCCTGGAGGTAAAGTTGTTTTTTTTATCATTTTAAATTTCCAGTCTTTATTTACTCCATTTGGTTCCTGTAAAACTACTATTTACTGATTCCACAACTATCCGCCTAACCTTTTGATCCAGAGCCTATCACAGAAGCAATGGGTGCAAGACCATGAACCTACTCCTGGAGGGGACACCAGCTCCTCACAGGGTGACCAGACACACACACAAACACACAATGTAAGTTTAAAGTAACCAACAAACCTGAAAAACATGTATTTGGACTGTGGGAGGAAACTGGAGAATCCAGTGGAAACCAACACAGAAAACATAAAAATTACGAAGAGTGAACTGGATTTGAACTCATGCCCAACCAGCCCAGGTGATGTGAGCAACAGGATTACAATAACATGCTGTCCCAAAGCAGCAACTACAGAAATTATTTAATAGCAACCAGTATAATTCTTTAAGGAGAGGGGCCTGAACAGCATTACTTCAAATCCATCTCCATACTACTGCTGTAGTGTTGGTTCATTTACTCAGTAAATACAAAGCTGTAAAATTGGCTAAGCAACTGTAAAGGCCACTATGTGAATGCAATGCAGTTTTAAGGTCTTAGGTTCAAATCCAACTTCTGCTGTTGTGCCACTAACCAAAGTAGTTATTCTTGAAAAATACCCCACCATTTAAATGTGTTAGATGCTGAAGTCATTTTGGATAAATGTGTCAGCTGAGCAGAAAACTAATAATGATAACAAATCGCAATATGTAAACAGAATCTAAAAGGTGAACAAAAGAATAAGGTGTATAAAGTGTGTTCACATTTGCTGAGGTCTCAAAGGCCCACTTTGGGATACCACTGCACTACGTGTTTTGCTAATGTGACCCAGCGATGGACCAACTGGACACAGAGACTTTGACCCCCAACAAGAGGATTTACGCATCTTTGTAGTAAAGGGCAGATTACTGTACTATCAGAGGGATTGAGAGCAGTTTCTGTTTTGTAGCACAAATCTGCTTGTGGGTTTACAGCCCGTCGAGGAGGATGAGCTCCTGAAAGCCACCACTGGGGGATTAGCTTTGCATTAAAAAGAAACTCAGCAAAAACAAGTGGAGAATCTGAACATAAAACAGGGTAAACTTTAACACATCACCCAGATGTCATCATTTACAAGGATGGAGGATTGCAGAGAGTTTGTGATGTACCCGCCGTGCCAGCCGTGAAGCTGCCAAATTATCTGCAAAGTTGGAATGCCACTCCACCACAGTGGCTGAATGTGGAACAATGTGGAAAGAAAAACAGGGATTGAGCAGATACAGGCACCCTAGGGTGGTTCACAGGCCAGAGCTCTGCATCAGACATCATCACAATGGACCCTGTCATTGCATTCCCACAGAGATCATCTCCATCATGTTCTCCACTGTCAGAACCACACATATAAACTATGGCATGAAGTGACAGTCCTTTCATTAATAATCCATAAAAGAATATAACATGGGTGATGATGACTGCTGGCTTGGCTGGTCATCGATAAAGGGTGGTGACAAATTAGTGAATGGCACAGATTTCTGAACCCTAAAGGAAAAGGCCCCAAGCCTACAAAAACCCAGACTGATAGTCCCCTGGCTGTGAAAATGGTCACTCTATAATGTCACCACAGATAACTTTTCACACTTAAGACCAGAAAATGCATCTTTAAGCAGCATCTTATCTAACTCAGATGGATGTCAAGGGTGGTGGTTGATACAGCAACATCACGCTGTTTGTCTGACACCCTCTCATGTTCTCAGGTTTTCATGCTTGTTTCAGTGATCGTCACTGGCTGGTCCTGCAAGCCAGGGTTTATGGCTTTATACTTTCAGATTCAACACCTGCCTAGCAGTGGAACCACATGGAATAGGCCTTTACGATAAACTCTAGTGGTGTCAGGCCAAAAAAGTTGATTTCATACCCAAGATCCTAGCACTTTGTAAATTGGAGTCTCATATTTTCAAGGAAAGGAACGTTTTTACAGTTTATGCTGTTATTTTTAATGGCATTGTCTATACTTGCCTCTTTTCTAAAATTTCTTTGTGGTTGAGTAACAGTCCGTAGTCAGAAAAACACAGTGAGAAAATAGGAGTTTTGGAACATAGTTCAGCTGACTTACACAGCGTTTACAGCTTGTACTTGTGGTCAGCAGCAAGATGAACCACATGTCCATAGGATGAACAGCTGAAGGGTCAATAGTTTAACCAACTTTAAAGACCTGAAGCACATCTTTGAAACTTGTCTTTTGCAGTTGTAGGGCAATTTGTCTCTCAGTCTTCTTCTTATTTGCCACATATACCAAGTGAAGTTATTTCCTCTCAGATATACAGAAACTTGAGAAGAGGCTTCAGAATAAGTATAAATTTATGAGAGTACACCTTGCAGATATGATGCTGTTTTTGATGATCTACAGTGTGAGTGAGAGTACATCTGTAAGACAGTGTGCAGTAGCTGAACACCTTGCTGCTCAGCCTCAGAAACATAACCATATGCTTTCCTTCGCAGGAGGGTGCCACCAGTTTTGTTAGCAGCATTTCTTCCTGTCACAATTTCCAAGCGTTAACAAGCGTGAAGAGCAAAACGTTGTCGGGAGATGTATAGCACAGCTGGAGCTCCGCAGTAGCTTGGGGGGTTTAAACTCACTTCTAGCAGAGCTCTGTTGTTACATCTCCTAATGGAAAGCTTGAAACTTCTGCCAACTTGCCTATCCTCAGTGGCACTGAATTGGAGGATAACTACAGCTACGGAGTCAGAAATTGTAGACCTTGTCACAGGCCACATCATATGTAGATATAAACTGATTTTAATTATCATCAATTTAGCAAAGTAGTCGTAGATAGATGAACTGGATTCCATTCATCTATCTATCATCAACAATCACCTCTGCAAAGTCCTGGTGGTCCAGAGTTATCCTGAAAGCACAGGGTGCGAGATAGGTTACACACTCACTCACACCATTGGCAGTTTTGAGTCACCAATCCACCTGAAACGCACATTCTTGGACTGTAGAAGGAAATGAGAGCATCTGGAGGAAACCCATATAGACACTGGGAGAATATGTAAATGCCATACAGACTGAACTCAACTCAAACTCATGTCCGAACACATACAGGTCATGATCTGTGAGGCTCCAGCACTACCTGCTGCAACCCCGTACTTCCCAGTACCAAACCTTTAAGGAAAAGGCTCTTTAAGGCCAATAGTAGTTTTATTGCTGTAGAAATCAATGTATCTCTTTTTTTCTGACTTTGTCTCATTAGACTCTGGGTAGTGGCTGCATGTTGTAATGAGCTCCCATGAGGCTCAGCTGGAAGATCAAACACTGAGCCACTGCATTGTCAGACCTGTTTTGCTGCTAATGACAAAGCTTTCTCACTCCCATCACTTCAAGTGATAAGGGGCATGGATGGGGGAGTCCACAAAAATTGTTTCCTTTAACACAAGGTGTGTTTGTGGGTTGATGGACCTAAGCAGTTAACACAACAGTTCAATGAATTCATTATTCTGATATCTGGATTTCCGCAATGAAAAGAAGAAAATACCTCTGGTTAAAGAGAGGCTTGTAAAATAAGTAAAGAAAAAGCAAGGGGCAACAGGAGCCCTATTGGCTACAACTACTGTCTTGCACTCAGTGCTCCGGGGTTTGAATCCCACCTCCTGTTGTAGTGCCCTTCATCGATGTACAGTACTATGCAAAAGTCTTAGGCATGCAACTTCAGTGTCTGTTAAGAAGTACAGGTAGATTCTTATCTACCATCAGGGAGGTTTCTCATTGGTCCCAAATTCATTCTGCAGCCTGAGAATGACCTCAAACACCCAATCTCAGTCATACACAACTATCTTGAGCAAAAAGAAGGAATCCTGCAACAGATGGTATGGTCCCCACAGAGCCCTGATCTCAACATGATCAAGCCAGTCTGGGAGGACATGGAGAGACAGTCAAAGTCTGCAGAAGAACTGTGGCCAGTTCCTCAAACTGTTTGGAAGATCCTACTAACCTCTACCTTAAACTGCATGCAAGTTTGCATAAGAGAACTGATGCTGTTTTAAAGGCAAAGGGTGGTCCCACCAAATACTGATTTGATTGTGGTTTTTTTGTCTGCTGCACTTTTTAGAAGGTTTATTGATTAGTATTCATGGCATTATTTTTGGAACCATCTTCACTTTATAGCATTTTTCCCACAGGTGCCTAAGACTTGCACAGTACTGTAGGTTACATAACATTGTAATTCACTTTGGAGAAAAGTCTCAGATAAATGTAAATGTAAGAGAGACAGATAAACAGAGAAACAGTGAAAGGAGAGAAAGGACTGCACCCTTTTCCCCATTCCAGTACAGCCCACATTTCAGCAGAGAGTAAATGTGCAGAGGTTTCTCTGCTCAATACATGCCATGACTTGTGTTATGTCATAAATTTAATGATTTAATAACAGGTTGGGATAACATTCCAGCATCTTTAAAAAAAAAAAAAAACAAAGTTTTCATAATTTCTAAACTGTCTGTCACATATCACTGCTGGTTCATATGCAGCTCCAGTGATTATGTGCCATCCTCAATTCTACTGTACAGAAAGTCAGGCAGGTTAATTCTGTTTCTCAGCAGTAACCTCTGTACAAATATAGTCAGCTCCACCTTACTCTTCCAAACAGTTTTAAATTACGAAAGTACAAATATAATAGTATAAAACGCTTGTGTTGTGACATGACAATAACTGCTGCTAGCATGAGAAAGTAAAATGCTTTCATTACCACAGAAATAAATACTGCATGTATTGACTTTTCTAGGTGATTCATATAACTTTCTTCAAGTTAGTGATAGTGATACTGATGTATTTGTTTGTGACCTTTCAAAAGCTATAAAATATGCCAGTTCCATTCACTGAGGGCAAACCATACTATTTTTCTTTGCTAATTTATTCCTGGAAATCTGACAGGTCGACAACAGAAGTATGAGATATGATACCCTGGATTGGGATCTGAGATTTTGTTACATTAATACTGTAGGCCTTGGCACTTTCAAAAAAATATTTATTTTTAATTTTGGCAAAACAATGATAAGATGGTCCAAAAGTCCAAATATTCCTTACAGGTGCTAAAAGATATGTCATCACTGTCTTTACAAGGTGTTCTTTGTTGTACTACCCCCTACTGGCCACTATGTGGAGTTACACTCAACAAGTCAGTGCAATGCATCCAAGCTAGGTGACTCCATTCATGAGGAAGATCAGAGTATGAGAGTATATACGCTGATCCACAGTGAGAATAAATCCTTTAGCGCAAATACGTCTTTAAGGTTGATTGTATCAGAACCAGTCACACTACTTTTGGTGCCTTATTTCACTTTAAGCTGCCAGCCCCATTACTACACGCTGCCTATTTTGTGGCTGTGGTTTCTTTGGTTGGCCTTGGCCCTGTTGGCCACTTTAGCCTCTTGCACACTGCCAGAGGAGCTGCATTTCCATGATGCAAATTCCTCACTGTAGATGCTGGGTGGACTGGTATGCAGAATAAAGACTGGCCTCTTACATTTTGAGACATGAATAGGCTAGCATTCACAGTAGTAAATCATCAGATCCTGCTCAAGCAGGTGAGTGAGACCTGATAGTGTAGCTTGCCATGCAAGCATCTAATTGGCTGGAAAGTGCTGCCCCCAGCTGCATGTTGGCACAAGGTTAGAGCGGCTCAGGGCAGATTAGTTAATCAGAAACACCTGTCAGCACACGGTGGCCAGTGGTCAGGTGGAGAGCAACCCTCGGCAGAGGGTGTGGAATGGCACGAGAAGCGAGCGATCGGGAGGGAGGGGCATGTGCCGTAGCTGGGGTAGCACTGGGATTATCCTGCTTCAAAATCCCCCTCCATAAAACCTTCACTGACAACTTAATGCACACGAGATGCCCTCAGAGATAACCTTCAGCTGCTTGGGTTTATTTGGCTCATTCGGAAAGCATTGCGCCTGCTTGGAGTCAACCATGATGTATGACTGCCATTGAGAAAATCACTGCAGGAGACCATATTGATTTTGCTCTGTGAAATTTAGAGACATCTGCTCTGGTGTAATGAGCATCTATGGAGGTCCTCCTGCCATGAGGCTGCTCACAGAAGTTCTGCTATTTACTGCCTGTGAAATCACTTTCGACACGCTTGCTCACTACATGTGCTAGTCCTACACGTGAAAAAAAGTCAGCTGCCAAGCGCCTTGTCTCTGTCACCTCTTGTAGCAATCAGTTAATCGATTACTGTATTCAAATAACATAATTCATACAGCTGCTGCCCAGCTGAATGCAGTATTCGGTATTAAAGCTATTGATGTTGAAAGGTGGTCAAAAGAGTAGAATCCTGGAAAGAAAATGTGCACAAAATTTAAATATATCCATAGGTTAAAATGGAATTGGATTTTATTCTGAGCCGTCAATATTTTGATGGCCTCAATTTCAATTGAAGTCCAACATATCCATCAATTTCTTTACCAGCTCTCTGTTCTTCCTTTGATGATGGAAAATCAGGGGTGGGATTAGGAATAGGCTTGGGGGTGGGGTAAATTCTCCCTGCCCATCTGTGATCCTCTGATGTTGCTGTGGCAAAATACTCAAGACAACTCTATGAGATAGTCCTTCTGTAACCTCAGACACTGGGAACCTTCAGCCAGTCATTGGGGAGGTTATGACAAGTGTGATTGCATCCTACTGAAGCCAAAGTGCTTAAATATGTGGCCATGGATGAATGGCATCAGGAGGGGCGATAAAAGGATACTTTTGGACATCACTGTCTCCCACACTGGCAATTCTTGATCATTTCACCTGCTCCTAACTCTCAGGTGCCTCCAGTTCCCATGTAGATGCTTATTGACTGCCATGGTATGAATGGGCAACAAAGGGTTCTCAACAAGAGTATGGAGGACTACCTTGTCCATTGTACCTTCTGACACCTTGGCCCCCTAACATACTAATCCATCATCAGAATTTTTCTACATATTGGCGAAGACAAGGCCAATGTGCTTCGGGTAGCTTTGCCAATCTAGAGCTCAATTTCTTCTCATGTGATCTGTACGATGCCTTTACAGAGTATTCCAGTCACCAAGGCAACATGTAACAACTGCACGATTCTCCTGCACCTCGAAGGACAAGTGAACAGCTATTTTCAGTGATTCCTGCACATAAACACTGTTACATAACCTGCTCATCCTCCATCCTGAATTAACTGCTAATTAGTTTCCAGGCAGGATCAGCAAATGGTCAGCCAAAGAAGAGCACAGTCCACCATTGTGATGGTTGGACTTTTGAAAGCTTCTGTTTTTTGAGCACGGAGAATGTGAAAATGCATCTGAGATTGTAGTGCGCAAAAGCACCCAATTATAACCGCAATGTGCATTACAAGGCACATGGTTGCATTCACTGCACGCAATAAATTTAAATTTTTTGGGTAATTTTTTTAGAGCACATGTTCTACGGAAGTATGAATTAAAACACAACTAGCACATATGGAATCATACACATACTTTTAGCTTTCTCATAACTGAACAAACTGCTTTTTAAAGAAGGCCAGATTATCTGAGCATGCATCTAATTGTAGAATATAGTCTCGTGAATGTTTTTTATTCTGCAATAACTTCTTTCTGCTCCGATGTTTTGGTTTTATTGGAGGCTGTTCATTGCCAGGTTAACCCAGACATGCAAGCATTAACTTATAGCAGATATCGAGCCTTTACCTTACATTCATCGAGCCCCTCACAGTGGTGGCCTTCAGTGCTGGCCAAATGCATTTCAGGACATGGTTTTTAGATGGATTAGTGAGAGGAGAGGGAAGGAGGAGAAAAACAACTGTGAAGGACCTTCGTTTGTTGCTAACTCTTAAGCTGACTCCTCCCTCTCACCCCCCGCAGCTCTCCCAGAGAGGATGGCTATGCGGTTTGAGGATGGCTCACTTCCTTGGGACGTTGGCTTGGACCAGACTGCTGTCGCTAATCTGGGCGCTAAAGTGTCTCCTCCCTGGATGCTTGCGAGTTGTTTTTTTACCGCCTGGATGCAAAGTGCTCGCCGTTGGTTTTCTTGCCGTTTTGGTTTGCTCTCCTAGCCCGACCACACACGTATGTGTGCACTGTTTCAGGGGTCTGTACTGAAACACCAGATGGATAAAGTGTGATCCTACAAGGAGTCATTCTGTTTCCATTCTTTTGTTCTGTGCTTCTTTGCTTGTAGCCCATGGCTGAAGAGTAACACTCTCCCTTTTTCATCCCCTTCTCAACAACAGCACAACAATGAATGACATAAACAGGTAAGTGGAGGCCGTGGAGCGGCTCAGCTTCAGTGTAAATATTTCTCTTTCACTGTGTAGTTTGGTTGCGATTTCTATATCCATGTGAAGCTGCCTGCATCTATTTTGGTGGATGAAGAAGTCTTCACTGACAACACTCATTATTTGGCTTTTCACTTTTTGTGACGATAGGAGTGCTGACATTGCATTATTTTGCCTCCATGTGGATTGTTCTGTCTGCAAGTGCGGTGGTACTAATTTGCATTGACCGATGCAGTTTCTTCCCTCCAAATGCAAGCGTTTAAAAATGCATCCAGGGACTGAATAGAAGTTTCTTACAGTTCATATGGTTTTGCACTGGTGCTGTCCTCTGTCAGCTCACATTGCATTTCTCTCATGGCATTATGTTGCAAATTAGTGTTCATTTTGCAAACATGTATGCTGTTTTGAAAGAGGAATAAGCCCTACAGTTGTTTATATCAGGAGCCAGCAATTTGACTGTAAGTGACTTTGCCTGCACCTCTATCATTGTTTTTTGACCTTCTGTGAATGTGTAAGAGGTCATCCCAGGAACATAAATAGAATGCAGATCCTCCACCAGTGTCACCTTGTCCCTTTACCTCACGTCACACCGCGCCTGTGCGTCAGCCCCAGCGCCCCGCCCATGCCCAGGTACTGGACGTCAGTCCCATGGGTGACAGCGATCCGATTGGGCACATAATGGATTTAACAGGAATTCCATTAACCGCTGTAAATGTTCCGTACAACCGATCACCGTGCGATATGATTAGTTGCGTGAGAAATGTAAAGGGCTGAAGGCGTCACCTGTTCCAGTGGCACAAATTTTTAGTGCTTCAGGGCTTAGCTTCGATGTAAAGCATCATTTGTATGACACTGAAAGCATCATTTTGGATTGCGTCTTCACGAGCCTCTGGGAAAGAACTGAGCCTGGCAGGTCTGTTAACCCTTAACCCCACAATCCAACACACCAGACAGTGTGCAGCTCAGGGAGCGTGGAGGCTCCGCACAGCCTCGGAGATGGCCTAATCCCCAGCCTAATCCCGCCTCTTAATGACACTTTGACATTTTCTGGGCTGAGTTTACTGTTGTGCAATACAATTACTGTGGTATCTCCACCCCCCAAGCTAATTTTAAACAGTTTACAGTGCAGAATCCCATTACAGCAGGAGCACAGTGTTTTGGACCCTACTCCTGTGATGGTGTGTGACCTCAGCTTGGTTTGCAGAGAAAACCTGCTGAAGGCAAACCGCTTTGGTGTTATAACTGCCCTGTGGAGCTTTCAGCTGACGTCTTGTCGAGGAAACACCACACAGACATTTTAATAACAGAAACATGGCTCTTTTGTCTGGATAATGGATGGCAAGGTTGATCATACTTAGCGACTCAGTACGCCTCTCAGCACCTTAAATGTCCTTTTTCTCATCTATTAGTTGCGCCTCATGACCACATTGACATGTATCAATCTGACTGCATATACAATTTACAATAAATATGGTCAGATGTTTATTATTATTTCCATCTGTGTCACTGCATGACACTGTATTGCAGTCGTGCGAAAAGGTGATCACAGTGTGAGTTATAAGAAGATGCACAGTACATTCAAATTAAACATGTGCATGACCACATATCTGAAAAATGCAATAAAATGGTTTTGCAAGTGACATTTTCCATCTGTTCAGTTTACATTTACTGATGTAAACATTTCCTGCTGTATCGATGAATAACCCTTTTTGAAAACAGTGGGATCAACTCAGACATGTGCAGTAGCATCTGACGCAGCACAGAATCACATTTTTCAACAAAATGACAAACACGGCACCAGGAGGTGTGACGTGTGATAAGTGAAGACTGTCTTATCCACTCAGTGCCTAAGAAATATTCATTATCATGCATACATTGGTGTAAAGATGTAAGGTGGCACTGTGGAGAAATGAAAGGATTACAAAACAATGGTTAAAAAATCCCAACTACATTGACAAAAGACGTGTCACACGTGCTCGCGATTTGTGCTTGCGTGCCAATTGTGCTGTTGACTGATGTCGCTGATTTTGTTTGATCAGGAGCCCTCGATGTGCGCCTGGGAGTGAGCCAGGTGGTGGGCTCATGTGGACGGTGTCACAGCAAACACACATGGGGTTACATAATGACCCCATGCTGGTGTACACACTGTGCACAAGCCCTGTGGAGGCTAGTGAATGCCAACCCTTTTTCATGATGATGTTCCCTACAGCAAAAAATAAAGATAAAAGCAAGGGCACAACTTGGATTCCTGAATTCTGACAAATTTCAAAATCGGTAGTCTGTGTAGCTTTGGCATCTCCTAGTTTGAAGAGCAGGTCAAGCCAGGCAATATAATGATCTTCTGTAAACCTTTCTTAACTTTGACAGCAAGCGGTTTTCCTGGGCTGCCCGGGAAGTGAAGCACATGCTTACCTGTCAGTCTGAATTAGTTCCCTGGGCCTTTTCGCATGAGCAGTTTAGCTGTTTGGGTGGAAAAATTCCCTGCCAAAATCAGACACATCCAGGGAGGCTGACCAAATGGTTTAACCGGGATTTGATGGCAGAATTTCATTCAATTGTGCTTCCAGGCAAATGATGAGATGATAGAGGTCTGATAAAATGTCTCCTCAACCATCCCCCCACCCCCCATCCTAACAGTCTCCACCTCCATCTGCATCTCCAAATTTATGGGAAACACCCTGGTTTTTACTTTGGGGTGCCATAAGGCCGTGATGTTTAAACCACCTAATGAACAGCTAAAGGCGTGTGCACAATATCTTTCCACATGATCTCAGTGCATCATGTTTTGTTTTTGCTGACATCTGTGCATCATCTGGGTGTTCTTTTAATGCACCTTTTCTGCAGGAGCTTTTTAACCTAAGCTTTTTATTCCCTCCCTGTCTAGTTTTAGTTAGTTCTAAATGTTCTGCTCATGCTCTCTATCCTTGGTCAGTACCAAACCTGCTGCTTGCAGTACTGGACCTGCTGTTCTCTATCCTCAGTCAGTACCAGATTTTTTGCTCATGATCTTTACCCTTCATCAGTACCAAACTTGGTGCACAAGCCCTCTATTTCTGGTCAATAGCCCACTCTGTGCTGTCCCTCTGATTCACCATGTTTTCTTCTTCTTGACATCTGTGCACTATGATTCTTTAATGCACCTTTTCTGCAGGAGCTTTTTACCCGGAATAGAAGCTCAATATACATTTTATTTCAAGTAAATCATAAGACTGTATTTTTCAAGATAAAATTTGAATGCATTTATAATGATGGGCTGTTGATATGATCGTGGCAAAAGGCACATCACATTAAAGACCAGTCCAGTATATGTCCACAAAGTGCTCGGATTTCATGTTTGCTGTGTTCTTCTGCTTTAGTTTCGACGACGATAAGGAGAACGAATTCTGTCAAGAGGATTTTGGTCCTCCCATGTCTCATTCCCCTGTTGAGTAAGCACATGTCCTATACTGAAATCTAAGCATGTCAACTAGTTCATATGTCACAGCAAAAAAAATAGTGGCCAGATAGTGTACTGTAGTACTGCATTAGAGAACACTGTGCTATTGTTTTAGTATTTTTGTAGAACACAATTGTATAAACTAGGAGAAAAATGTATTTTTTGGGGATTAAAGTAAATAACATCTAGTAAAGTCGTACATTGAAGTAAAATTCACTATACTCAGAAGGAACAATCCACTGTTAACGTAAATGTTTTTTACTGATGTATTAGGAGCAAAAGACATTGCTGTGTCTGTGCTAATGAAATATGTCCCCGCTATTTGAAAACTGCAAAAGGAAAAATGATTTACCTTAACAATGGGCTATTAATCTTACAATGGAATATTTGTAGTCAGAGCATTCATTTATGCCTGTAGTTAAAATTCAATGTACTTTTTCAGACTGTGCAAAAAAGATAACATCATATCAATTTATTATAATATCAAAATATTTATATTTTATAGTGGTTTTCAGTCACTATGAAAAGAAATCAGACAGTTTACATGAGCTAACCACACTGTTAATGTTATATTTAAAAAATAACTTTTTTCTGCTAATCCCTACTACTGCAAATAATTTACGATTATGAGACATACAGTGAGCAGCTTAAACTATAACAAGTCCTCAAATATTACAGCTTAATGTCATATTAATGTTGCCATTTTTCTACAGAATGCTAAGAAATTAGAACTCCAGTTTGAATGAAGACTAGTGTACACGGAGAATAGCCGGTGGGGGGGCCTCAGATCTGCTTGCTTAGGGTTTTTGGAGCCTGTAAATGTTTATTAGTCCTTTTTGCGTAAGAACACATTCGGTGATGACACATTCACTACTGTAGTCTTCAACAGCATCGATAGCACCTAACAAGAGTGACTTTGAGCTGCTTATTAAAACAGAAGTTGTGAAGTAAATGTATTCATATATATATATTTCCCTCTCCCATATGCCAAGAGAGTCTGAAACCCACACTAATCCTGACATAACAGCTGGCATTTTGAAATAGATATTGTGGAGGTCAGTCTGCTACAGATCAGCTCCTCACAATCACTTTAAACATCTTGTCAGTCTGTTCCTAACTAAAGCAACCCTGCATCCAATTTATAGCTATAGGGGCTGCCTAGTAATATTTTCTAGATATTTATTTTTTTGTATAGCACTTTTCTATTGTAGTCATGCACTTCCACATTACTTCACTTTAGCTTGAATTAATTGTCTTTCTGTATTTCATCCGATGCTGTTCAATTGCCTGTGTTGCTGCATTTATTTATTACGGTTTTCACAATCTTCTGTGTACTGACTAAAGGCAGCTCAACAGTACACATAGGGTGCTCGATGCAATAACTGTGTGGTCGGTAGTCCTCATTGACATGGAGATGGTCAAATAATGCTGACACTGGGGCAACAGAACAACAGCTGAAAGGCCAAGTCAACACAGATCTGGAGATGCAGAAGAAAGATCCTTGACTGAGGATGATAATAACCAGCTGTCCTCTTCCACCCTCTCCCCCCATCCCTCCCCCAGTGCCAACACAATGCCTAAACAAGTGGAGGTGAGGATGCATGAAAGCCAACTGGACCCCATCGACACACCTGCAGAGCCCATGTGTTGGGGTCTCTGCCAGAAGCTTTCCAAGAACTTGCTGCTCACACTCACTGTCCTAGGTCAGTATCACTGTCTTCAGTCGGTACCAAAATTCCTTCTCACGCTCACCATCTTGAGTCAAATCTTTCTGTTCATGAGGTCTAGTTTGAGTCAGCACAGAACTATTTGCTGAAGCTTTTTAGTGGAGATGAGTATTGAATTTGCTTGTTCACACTATTTTGTGTAAAAGTGCCCTCAAGTTGCATCTTTTAGTAGCTACCAGCATGCTTTAGGAGGCAAAGAAGAATGGAATTAGTTTGCCATTGCCTTCTTTTCTGCATGTTTGAGAGATGCAAACACAGGGAGAACCTGCAAGCCCAACACCCAGCAAGCAGCCCAGGAGCTATGATGCACCAGCTTAACCCACTGTGCTCCCTCATCCCTCTCTAGTTTTAGTCAGTTTTAAATTTTCTGCTCATGTTTTCTGTCCTTGGTCAGTACCAGATTTGTTGCTCATGGTCTTTACCCTTCATCAGTACCAAAATTTCTGCACAAACCCTCTATTTCTGGTCAGTACCAATCTTGCTGTTCACACTGTCTACTTTGGTCAGTAGCCAACTCTATGCTTTCTATCCAGCCTTCCTAGCTGCTCCACCGCCTGAAAAAAAAAAATCCTGCATGTGACTAAATAATTTACCAAAGCAATTCGGGTTAAGTAATTTGCATACATTTATGCAATAGCACGACCACTGGACTTTAGCCAGCACCCTTTTGTTCCAGAGCCCACAACATACAGCGGAATCTTTAATCTGCAACCTTTTTTATTTTATCTGTATATGTTGCCACTGCCAGAAGTTATCATGCTTCAATTATCCTGTCACTCCCCATAGGGGTCCTGCTCCTGTCTTCATTGCCTGATTGACTGACTGGTCAAAGAAGGATTCGGCGTATGCTATGAGAGATGGGTGAGAGAGGGGCAAGGAAGTGGTGTGGAAGAACCCAGATGTGTGCCTAACACATGAGGGGTGAATGTACAGGTTGATCATTGACCTGGTCCTGTGTGATGAGACCAGGTGCTCCCCCTCTCCCTTTATTAAGCAGGCTTGTGGACCTGAACACCTTGGAGCAAGATGTAGAGCAACTAGCAGATCACTAACAGGGTTATAAGTCCATCAGCAGAGCGCGGTATTGCTGCTCTGTCCATTCCTAGACAAGGCTAATCTGTAACAAAGGTACTTGCTTTCGTGCAAAGTATGGGATGCCTCCTAAAGAGAGTTATCTACTGTTTAGATCAAAGGGAATGCCTGTCCATTGCTTGTAGCGGTCTGTAAACACATTTGAGCTCAACAGACTACAATTAATACTCCAACGAAAGCAGCCACCAATGTGACTAAGCAGGAACAGCACACTAAGCATGTTCAGAACATGTATACCGTGCCACAGACTGAAGCTATTTTAGGTGGAACAGGCATTTGGTGCTCTGCGGATGATTTCAGGGGCTCTAGTTACTATGAGTGGGCATCGGGGGTGAGTAGAAAGACGTTTGATCTCACCTGTAATCAAATGAAGCTAATAAATGAAGAGCTGTAGTGTCTCATAGCTCGCCATCTAGCTGTTGGTAATGTGAACAGATTCATCTGTATGCTGCAAACTCAGTCCTGAATGAAAACATACGCATTCAGTCACTTTGAATATTGAACATATTTATGGAGGGTAAATTGTGTGTGTGTGTGTGTGCGCGTGGTGCATGTGTTTGTGTGTGTGTGTGTGTGTGTGTGTGTGTGTGTGCGTGGTGCATGNAAAACATACGCATTCAGTCACTTTGAATATTGAACATATTTATGGAGGGTAAATTGTGTGTGTGTGTGTGTGCGCGTGGTGCATGTGTTTGTGTGTGTGTGTGTGTGTGTGTGCGCGTGGTGCATGTGTTTGTGTGTGTGTGTGTGTGTGTGGTGCATGTGTTTGTGTGTGTGTGTGTGTGTGTGTGTGGTGCATGTGTTTGTGTGTGTGTGTGCGTGTGCGCGTGGTGCGTGTGTTTGTGTGTGTGTGTGTGTGTGTGTGTGTGCATGGTGAAGCATTCCAGAATTAATTAGAGCACAAGAAGACGACCTCTTCTGCTCAGTTGAAAAACATCCCTGCACACAAAAAAGATGTGAGGGTGAAAGTAGAGCTTGTGGGTGTTGGAGTACAAAAAAAAATAAAAATGGATTCAGTTTCATGAGATGTATAGAGCTTAGTTAAACTTATTTGGTTACTTATCCTGGTTGACACCAGGATCCTCCAGGGTAACACAGATGCTTTTTAACAGCTGGTTTGAAGCAAGGCTGTAGTTCCTTTCACTGTCTGAGAGCAGCAGTGCGTGGGGTCTAGCTGCAGCAAAAGGAGGAGCTACTCCAGTAGTACAACTGGTGCTCTTCTAGGAAACAGCACAATATGTCTTCTCACATGGGTGGTAACTTCAGTGGTAACATAATTAGAACAGAATATGCATTTGAGACGTTTCACTGTCATTAACTGGACATTTTAAGAACTTGCTACTGGGGTTTCTGGTTCTCACAGGACTGCAAACGGCTGTGTCGACTCACTCACTCCTCCTGAATGCTCACTTGTTTTCATCCTGTAAGGAGTGCTTTGAGTTTGTCTTTTTACCTCCAGCTTTTCAGTCTCTGAAGGTTAAAACTAAGCACTCATCAGTTTTCTAACATGGTTGAACTGTTATTTTTAAATGATGCAACAGGTTTCCTCTTTGAATTTGGGTTTTTTTAACTGAAGTTGATTGCATATAACTTTTCTCAGCTCATTTTTGACTGACATCTTTCCCTTTTCAGGAGTGATTCTGGGGTCTGTAGCAGGGATGCTCCTGCGCTTTGCCTCACCTCTCCATCCTGATGTCATCATGATCATTGCCTTTCCTGGAGACATTCTGATGAGGATGCTGAAGATGCTCATCCTGCCTCTCATTATCTCCAGCTTAATCACAGGTAAAGTAACATGACTGGATTGTGTCACACTTTATTTCCTCATCTCTCTTTAATCCACACTGCTCATTACCACAACGCCAGGGTTTGATGTGATCTTTCACCTGGTTTCATCTTTTTAAGCGTTATGCTTTATTTTCCTGACTTTGAGTGCCCTTCCTCTTAACGGTACTTGTCTCTACCCAGGATTGGCGGGATTAGATGCCAAGTCCAGTGGGCGTCTCGGCACCAGGGCCATGGTGTACTACATGTCCACCACAATCATTGCAGCTGTACTGGGTGTCATTCTGGTACTTGTCATCCACCCGGGCAATCCAAAGCTGAAGGCGCGACTTGGAGAAGGAAATAAAAATGAAGAGGTTTCCAGCTTGGATGCCTTCTTTGATCTCATCAGAAACCTCTTCCCAGAGAATCTGGTGCAGGCTTGCTTCCAGCAGGTACAGGCTTTAGTACAGAGGATTTTACTTCTTTGCAGACCTGGTGATTTTACAGATGGAGCGGTATTATTAGAATAATATGTTTCCACAGATTCAAACCGTCACCAAGAAAGTGGAGCAGATTCCCGACTATACAGATGAGGTAAACTCCACTGTAGACGACTTCCTGCTCGGTGGCACCAAGAAGCCACCAGAGCCTGTATTTGTCATCAAGAAATCGCTTCAGTTCAAGAGTGGGATGAATGTACTGGGTAAGGAATCACACAGCCCTCATTCATTATGTAATGCTTTTGGAGTATTATTCTGCATTGTTGAGAGTGAATCACATACAGAAAGATAATGTTTCAGTATGATGTGATCTTTATTTCTTGATGTCAGAAAATCATCTCTTCCTGTGTTTTCACTTTACACGTAGGGCTCATTGGATTCTTCATTGCCTTCGGCATCTGCATGGGGAAGATGGGTGAGAAGGCCAAGTTGATGCTGGACTTTTTCAACGTTCTCAACGAGATCGTCATGAGGCTGGTGACCATGATCATGTGGTCAGTTGTCCTTTCCAGAACATATTAGGTGACCCAAAGCATATTATTCATGCCAGCATATTTCTGGAGATTACCAAATAAACTCAGCCTGTCCCTTTCTCAGGTACTCCCCGTTGGGTATTGCATGCCTGATCTGTGGGAAGATTATCTCCATCAAAGACTTGGAGATGGTGGCACAGCAGCTGGGCATGTACATGATCACAGTTGTGGTGGGGCTTATCATCCATGGTGGGATCTTCCTGCCGCTTATCTATTTCATTATCGTCCGGAAAAACCCCTTCACGTTCTTCATGGGCATCTTTCAGGCATGGATCACTGCCCTCGGAACTGCCTCCAGGTGAATCATGTTCCAGAGTAACACACTCATATTATAAAACATGTATTTGTCCATATATATGTATGCAAACATGCAAACTTGCAACTGTGCAAGTGAAGCTTGGTTTATGTATGCTAGGAGCACATTCACCATTAGGGGGCAGTAAAAATACAGATACAACCCCATGGTCCAGAAATCGTTAAACTCCTTAAAATGGTGATTTTGGGCAGATGCAGGGTCTCGGACAGTGATTCAAATCATACCGTCTACTGATAGAGACAGACAGGAACTTGCTAGTAGATACCATCTGATGCTGTATCAAGATTCAAGGATCAGAATTCACTTTATTGTCTTTCTGCACGTATACAGATGTACAAGTGAAAGTGAAATGTAGTTTTTCCTGAACCATTGTGCACAGTACTGACAGACAACATATGACATAGGACAAGACAGACAGACAGGATAGGATATAAATAATTAGGTCAGTAAACAGATACAGATAAATAAATAGATAATAAAGGAGATGAATGGATAATTAAATAGATTAGAAAAGAGAATTAGTACAAAGTCAGTAGTAATGATGATGACTGTGGAAATTATACAGCGGGGGATGGTCAGTGGTTGTGATCAGTCTGTGTGCTGTCCAGAACAGCTGGTGGGAAAAAGCTATTCCTGAGCCTGGTGGAGTTGACCACCAATATCTGATAACATCTTCAAGATGGGAGCAATGGAAACAGAGGGTGGAGGGAGGTGAGAAGGGTCCTCAGCTGATGCAGCACTTGTTGTAGGTAATGTGGATGGTGGGCAATGAAGCCCTAGTGATGGATTGGGCAGTCTGTATATAATCTGACATTTGCCTTGTCTAAGTTGGACAAATGTGTAATGACACACAGTTAGGTTGCTAGTGCCAGTTGTTAATGCCTGATGTAATGCAGAATGCAGCACTACTGAGAGACAGAAATGTTTGTTAAGACATTTTTTTGGTTCATCGTTGACAATTGGCGGAAAATCTCTTTTCAGTGCTGGTACTCTGCCTGTCACATTCCGCTGTTTGGAGGAGAACCTGGGTATTGATAAGCGCGTGACTCGCTTTGTGCTCCCAGTTGGTGCGACCATCAACATGGATGGAACTGCGCTCTACGAGGCTGTGGCAGCCATCTTCATTGCACAGATGAACGGGATCTATTTAGATGCTGGGCAAATTGTCACAGTAAGGTGAGCCACTCATGTCTTAGCTCCTCAGTGGTGGCCTGTCCAAAAGATTTCCTTCTCCAATTCTTTTCCCCAAGTGCCAGCTGATAGGAATCTAACAATATGTTTTATAACATGGCAGTTCCACTGGTATCTGTTTGCACACGGTGGTGGTTAACTTGTGAGTTTGCAACCCCTGGAGCTCTGATACTAAACCCTTGGTAGTCATTTTGAAGGGATTTGGTAAAAACACAACTGGAGAACATCACTTGCTACTGCTGGAGAGAAAAACAGTGTAATGTAGATATAATAAATTGGCGGTTTGTATGATAACAACTGTAATCTGAAATGCCTGAAAGAGTGAGCTCTGCCTGACCATACAGGTGTGTGCTCTGCCTCGCTTTCCCCAGTCTGACAGCAACTCTGGCCAGCGTAGGGGCTGCCAGTATTCCCAGCGCAGGACTGGTGACTATGCTACTGATTTTAACCGCAGTGGGGCTACCAACCCAGGACATCAGCCTGTTGGTGGCAGTGGACTGGTTGCTGTGAGTACACACAGAGACACAAACATCACACACAGACATCAGGTTCTTGGTGTCAAGCTGTGTGTTCCTCTGAGAAGACTCCCTCTGATCGTTACACCCAACCCTGCCGCACACAGGGACCGCTTCCGCACCTCCGTCAACGTTGTGGGTGACTCGTTCGGTGCCGGGATTGTCTACCACTTGTCCAAGGAAGAGCTGGACCAGCTGGATGCCCAGCAGGGCAAACCAGAAGACATAGAGATGGAGAAGGCACAGTTTTACTATGATGACCTCAAGAATCACCAGGAGAATAACACCAACCAGTGCGTCTATGCCGCCCACAACTCGATGCACGTGGACGAGTGCAAGGTACCCTGCTCCCTCGCTGACATAGAAACCTGCATATAGAGATGCTTGGCTTATGCTGCATGCTAGCTTTGCTCTTTTTTTATTTCTTATTCCTTTCCATGTTTCTGAATAATGTTGATGTGTAAATATGCACATGAATATGTAAATGTTGCAAATGAAATGGCTAGTGTATGGTGTATATATTAATAAATATGCAAATATTTATTGATTCTTTTAAATGGAATAGCATTTTTATGCATTTTTGGATATCATATATCCACATATATGCATTGCCAAATGGCAAGTACTTCACAGTTCAAGTACTCCAGAGAGTAAATTTAGCAACACTTTAAATTAGTTGCACATAAACAGAACGTTTTGTAGCTACTCAGGAGCAGCAGACATCAGTCACTGTTTATCTGGATGGTTAGTGTTATTTTCTGATGGAAAAATGTTGCCAGAGTTGCTGGTTTTCAAGATATTGCACTTGGAGGTCTGTGGGGGTGCTGAGGAACTCATGAGGACTGATGCCACGTTACAAAGACTTGCCCTCCAGGGTTTGTCTATTGAGTCGCATCCCCCCCCCCCAACTAACTAGCCTTACTGAATGTACAGATCATGTTTTGACTTCAGGTTTTTCTATGTCATTATTAGCATTTATTCTTCTGCGTAGCAGTTAAAGCTCTAAATTTCCAGTGCTGTCCGACCCATCTACTGATAAAACTTAACATGTGGCCTTCTCATGATCTTTCTTTAAAATAATTTACACAAGATTATCACTGCATAAAATGACAAATGTGTATTTAACTAGCGCCAAACAGACACTGGTGTCCTGTCAAGGGTGTATTTTGGTAGCCCAGTGCCCAGTGATTCTGGGATATCTGTGACCCTGACCAAGATAGAGATGAATGAATTGCTGAATGAAAGAATGCATGAATGAATGAATCAAACATCTCATTAGCAACATTTACAAGATTTTATTATTCCAGTTGAGTTTCTATTTGGGAAGCAACAAGTTCAGATCTGGAAAGCAAGATAATTGGGCAAAATAGAGTCATCTTTATAGTTCTTTTACACCAAGACTGATAAAAAAACATAAAAACTGCTATTTCATTTGTACATTTCTTTTGCATGCTCTTGCTGACTGTAAACAAATAAACACACATACTTTTAAAGTTCATCCTATTTTCTTGCATGTTTTGGCTCCTTGTATATTCATCACTGTGGACATTTTATGCCATTCTCCATTAATTTTGTTCAACCTGCTGTGGCTACAAGGGGATAAAATATTTTTGCTTTCACTTCACTAACACATACACTGCTGCTCCACTTTAACGCTGTTATCTGTGAATGTGTGTTGCATGCAGTTGACTGAGCAGCATGATGTTACTGGAAGCAGGCTGTAGATATTGCTAGCATGTGACTTGCTAGTGAACCCAACCCCCACTGTGCCTGAGCTATAGCCCTGAAAGTATTCGGGTTCTCGCTGCTATCATCTTTAAGTTTTGGAGCCAAGAGACAGCAAGCAGCACAACAGGGGTAGTGTATCTTCCTTTAAAAAGCTGAATATACGATGAGACCGGATTGGACTAATGTGACTGTGAAGACCAAAACCCAACTGGCGTTTGCAGTTTCTCTGCTCCATTCTAGAGTATTTAGTGGACAGTGAAACAGTGGACTGAACCTGAACTTTGCAGTCAGTTGTTCCTGGTTAACTGCTTACAGGTATCGGTGGCTACCAATGGCTCCCCTGCGGAGTACACTCTTGTTGAGGAGGAACCATGGAAACTCGAATAAATCTGCACACCAATCCCAGCTCCGCCTTATCCCAACTTCCACAAGCTTCCCTACTGGGTGAAATAAAGGAAGAAGTTAAAATCTTGCAAGCAGAACTGAATGTTGGTTTTGTAGAAGTTTCTGCAGAAGAAATATTTTAACCTTTTTCAAATCGACCTCCTCTGACCAGCTGAAACAACTGTGACTGACTACGAAACTGCCTGCATGAGCAGTGACTGACTGGTATTTCTTAGGCCTAAGGGTTTGGTTAATGGTGAAAATAAAAATTTCAATAGCAGATCATAACTTTGGGCAAGAGCTCTGGCTTGTGACAAAATGGGGTAGGAGTTGGTCACAAAAGAGCTGCATGGACGCAAACCCTAAAGTCATGTCATTTTGGTGTTGCTTAAAATTATATAAAGCAGCTTGTGGGGGGCGGAGCAGTTATGGAAAAGTGTGTGTGTGTGTGTGTGTGTGGGAGGGGGGGTAAAAGTGGGCATGTTTAAGGATATTTCTGTACTGTCGGACTTGATGCTAAAGGCTTTGCTCAGGAGCAGCTTTTGTAGCATATTACTTCACCTCATTACTGGAAAGAGTGGCTCTGTCACCTATTACCTCGACCGCACAGCCTGCTGACGGATAAATGCACAAAGAGCAACTGTCATGGGGGAGGGCCAGCGCCAGGAAGCCATGACCCTTTGCTATAGCACAAGCTCTCAAAGCAAAAGCACAAGGAAAGCAGAGGTTGGAATCCGACTTTCATAGGTAAACATAGTCATTTGTATCCTCAGGTTTGATGGGCCAGATGGTGCAAAGCCTTATCGCTTTATTGGTACCAAAAGCAGTTAGTGAGCAGACAAATTGTCCCCAGATTTAGCCACCATGTGTCGCACTCTTTTCTTGCCGGATTGAACCCCTTCAGACAGAAGAAGCTGAACCAAAGCAAAATCCTTAGATCTGCTGACCTTGACGTGGAATTTAATACAGATGCTGTGCACTGGATCATAAAGGTGAAACGATGAGCTGAAGAGCAGATAGCAATGGTGCTGAACAATAGTAGGGAGAGAGATGCTGTTTTTAGTGCAGTTAAAATGTTAAAATACTAAAGATGTGGATGTTAAATTATATATTTTAGTCATATCTTATGGTGCATTTTTATTGGCTGTGGAACAAGTGAAGAAATAATCTTTATTCTAGCAAGAAGTCACAGTCAGGAAATTGGTTACTAAAAAAATAACTACAACCCTGGCTTTTATTATAATATAATGAATTATTACTGTTTAGAATTCAGACATAGCCAGATCTGTGATTCATTGTTGGAATAGTGTTTGAATTTTGTCAGCCTAACATGTGATTGAAAATTGTTTTTCCAGTTGTCTGTGTACATGTTTGTGGAGCTTTGTGGGGCCTAAAACTTACTGCCTTCTACAGAGGACCAAGGTAACTTCTTTACCCTTTTTATGTGCTCTGTACCTGCACAATATTTTTTTTTTTGCAATTTAAAAGGAATCCAGGATAAATCACAACACTTGAGAGATTGATAAAATCTATGATTCAGATTCGTACATATCTGAAAACAGATGAATAAAAAGGCCTAGGAGTACATTCCAGTTTTCCTTTGGCTTTGCTTTCGTCCACATGGGATGCAGCACAGCGCTGAGGACTCAAAACAAGGCATAAAGTTGGGGTTTGTGGACCTAAACTGAAAAACTGCTCAGCAGCACCACTGGAGGTGCGGACGAAGAAATGCTTGTTGCTGAGGGATTAACCCCAGGTGTAAGCGCACGTGTCCAGCTTCTTACTGGGAGAGCTTACTGCTCTCCTCAGAGCTCCCTAAATGCTGCAGCTTATTTTTAGGCGTCAGCCAGACGTTATTATCAGGAAAACGGAGGACAGAAGGATCCCCTGGATCAACGGTGATACAAAAGAAAAATTGCGCTGGAAATTTAGCAACATCAACACAACTTTCTTCCTCTTGTGGAACAAAATAATAAGTGACAACAGAACACAGCAGGACCAATTATGCGTATCTTTATAGTGCATAAGTGTGTGAGTCCATATCTGAGTTTTCGAGTGTGTGTGTTTGTATGTGGGTGTGTGTGCAAGCATGCAGGCATGTAGGTGGTGTGTGCTGTTGTTGTAGAGTGTCTCTCTTTTTTTGTTTGAATCAGTTTGCTCCGTGATAACCTTGCCTTGAAAACATTAACTGCAAACTGTGCAGGTCGTATGACAGCAGTGATACCGATCACAGGAATGTTGTTTTTACCGTTATAATTCTTGTCCTTAAAGGTCATAACAAAGAGCACAAATGCACACTGCCGGTCAGTCCCCTTTAGCTGTATCCATGTGCTTGAGGAAGGATTTACCTCTTTCTCTTCTGCATCCTCACGTGCATCTAAAGCGTGTTTACTGACCTCTATAGCTCAGACTTTGGATGCACACTGTGTTTTACAAACCAGAATTTATCAAGCACATTAAAACCGCCACGATTTGAACCACAGGCCATGATGTCTATACACAAGTCCCCTTGTTGCAGACACTGTGCAGGAAGGCCTTCCTCTTCCAGGTATCTCTCAATGTTTTCTATGGATGTTGAGCGGGGAGGGCACATTGGGGACTGAGTGTTGAACCGCTGTTCTCTGTCACTTGACTGTGGTATATGCATGACGTGAGGTGTTTTTATTTCTTTTGCAGCACTATCTTAACATGATAAAGTGCCTGTTTGCACTTTGTGTACATACTGTAGGTAAGAGGTATCTTTTCTGGTTGAACGGTATTTAGAGGTAGACATTGCTGTGAATTTCTTAAAAATCTAGCGGTTTGTCACCTGTTTTTCCTAAAGGAAAATAGAAGTGGTAACATGCATATATATGAATATATAAGAAATTGTCCTTTCATAGTTGACTATTCATCTTACATAGCTGTTACACATCCTATATATTGATACTGATTTTTTTGTACTAATGGAAACATTTTATGTTTTTGTTTCTTAAAGATATATCATGTGTGTATTCCTTGTCATTGTGACTAAATATACTACATAAAAAAGGGAGGATTACCAGACATTATTATATATATTTGGCCTCTGTGACCATAAAGCATTCATAAAGTATGCATGAACATGAGAAGTCGACCATACCTGAAGGCACAAAACACAGTACAAACGTCTACTGGATTAAAACACAGAAGACTTGAGCGGCACCACAGTGCTGTATTTTTAGTTATCAGTGATGCTCTTGACTGGAATGGAAAAAGCACAGGAAATGTTGAGCTGTGAAGATGTCATGATGTGAACCGACAGCGCAGGAAAAAGGCAAAATGTTATGTTGAAAATGCAGGGGCCCAACCCAAGTGTCTTGCTTAAGTACAATGAAAAAAAGTATACAAAAGAAATACCGGAAGAAGAAGACTTTGACTTTTGGTTTGAAAATATCACAGCTGAATTTTTCTCAAATGGAATAAAAGATCTGATTCTGAACATGTTAAACCTTCAGATTTACTCTGACAGTGACATCAACTGCTGAGATTTATTGATCTCATGCAACAGACAAATCTCATCAGATTTTGTCATGTTTAAGGTCATAAAAACCAAAAAAAATACATAGACCTCAGTATTGAACAACACCACTGGACATAAACTGGAACAAATGTCTTAATAAATTTGTTTTTTCCTTTCTAGCTTTTTTTAAATGTTGGCACATACAGAAAAAACAAAACTCATATACACAAATAAAAAGGGTTATTATAGGCATAATATTCTGTGGAATATCTCTTTTTTACTCTTCTAACTGTATTTCTGATGCAATCCTCATATTTAGGGGTAATAAATCTCTCTGACTTCAGTATTTTTTTAGCCTTTCTTTCTAGAACTTAGTCTTTGCAGTTCAATTATTGTAATATTGATGTAAATGCAGGGAGTGCATATGAGAAAGAATATATGTAGGGAAAATATATAAAATTGCTGAAATTCCTTTCTCTTCCACACCTATGGAATAAAATGATGTTGCTTCATATTAATAAATGTCGTACCTTTCATGTACATACTATTATGGAACTTAATAAATGTCAGTTCCTGATTAACTCTTGTCCTTTGGTCACTAGTAATTCTGAAGACCAATATGAACCAACAGCATATTGATCCACGGCAAAATTTTCAGATTTCTTGCATTTTAATTCACTTTTGAAAATTTCAATACATTTTAAATATAATGGCACACGCTCATCTTATGACCACTTGTGTTGGCATGAATAGTGCGGTCCACACTGACGTGACATTGTCCAGTCCATCCAACTAATGCCATGTAAAATTAATTTAAAGCCTGTAAAATACAGACAAATTAGGACGTCTAATGATAAGTGCAATACTAGATAACTGTTCTGCGACTCCATATATGTTGATAGTTATTTTTTTCGAGAATATTTCTATTTTTTCAGTTTTGAGGACTCATTCTATCTTTTTGGTTATGTTGGGGATTCGGGATGTGAAATGATACAAATGGGAGTTATGGCTTTATGGAGCTCTGCCACTACTGTAAAATACTCATTTCAATATGTGCTTTATGAAGCTGCACAATGAAATGTTAATGATTAGAGTCTGTTGTTCTGCTTTTGCATTTTAAATGAAGGCAACACACAGGTCTTTATTCAGGGTTAATGGTTTACAATGAGCTCTGTGGCAAATGCTTATTCAGACTTTCAGTATGCGGAACAAAACAGATATTCTATGAACAGATCCTTTCCCCACAAGACAGATAAGGATGCCTGCACTATAGCACTATCAGTAGAATTTAGACAGGTCTAAAAAAGTTAACTTTCATTCCTTTGAATAATTCTTTCAACAAAGTATTCATACATCCATTATCATTACTCGCTTATCCTGAGGAGGGTCGCAGTGGTCCGGAGCCCATCCTACAAGCAGAGCGCACACGATGTGAAACTGTACCTGGATGGGTCGCCAGTCCATCACAGTATTTATATATGTAGAAAATGTTCTTTAAAATGAATCAGTAATTTCCAGAACAAGAAGAGTTAATGCAGTCGATAGAAGAACAGGAACTTCCTGGAAAATATAACCTTTGCTCTTAGTTTCACCTTCGTTTATTACACATTTCCGGCAAAAGCTTTTTGCAGGGAGTGTGGATAGACAGAGCGGAGTTCAACAAAAGGATATATGTACGCATATACTGCACATATACAACAAGGCATTTTGCGGAAAAAACAGCACTCACAACTTTACAGAAGACACGTGTTTCACTGCTATTAAGCAAGATGACGACACGTGATGTGTTTATCAGGGAGCTCTGTGGAGAGAAGAAGACCAAGGCGGAGGAGGCCAAGATGGCAGCGGTGGAAATAGTGCAGGACACCTTGAATAAGGGGATGCACGGCCACCCGGTGAGTTTCTTCCACAGCTGTTCAGAGCCAGTCGACCCCCACAGGTTCTGCTGCATGCCCACGGAGCAGCTGCTGAAAGACCTTCTTCAGGTGTTCAGCAAGGTGAAGTTCAAGGAGGATGAGGATCCAGAGACGGAAAATGACTTTGCTTACGTGTATCCCTATGATGAAACATACACAGTGTACCTGTGCAAAGAGTTCTGGGAGGCCAGTGATGAGCTGTGCATGGATTCGAAACCAGGGACACTCATCCATGAGGCCTCACATTTTCTGGAAAAGGAGGATGTCCAGTATGACTACCTTGTGGTGGAGCTGTATGAAGATTTTGGGACGCTAATGGGGAGGTACGTCACCATTACTGATGAAGACCCCTATAAAAATCTAGATGCATATGCAGTGAAAATAGATGGCGAAAAGTACCTCCTAACAAACAGATCCTTGAGAGTGGCAAACAATGCAAACAGTTTAGAGTATGAATTTGAGACTGTCATCAATCACCAAAGCGAATATCAGGATGGAAGGTACCACTGCTGTGGTGAAACGAAGAAGAACTCCGTCTGTAAGGAACGAAATACAAGCCACTACAGACTGCACGAAAGATTCCGTAAGTGTGACTTTAGCATTTTTCCATTTGTTTTTGCTGTTTTTGCCGTTTCTCCAACACATTATTAGCTGAAGACGCAGTTAGACAATTTTCTCCAAGGTGGGACACAGCTCAGAATAAATGAATGTGCATCAAAAGCAGATGAAGAGCTTTAGACACAGACCTAGGATGATTGGAGCACAGGTTATTTGCCTGGTACCACAATGTTGCTGGTTAATATCCCTCAAGTAGCTGCTTATAGAAGTGACATTCAAACAGCAAATACATAGAAAATCATAGCAGATGGTGTTGGGCTCATTTATGTAGCTGTTAGGAAATGGGAGGGATTCAGCAGTTCTGAGGGAGTCCATTCTATCATATTGAGAACAAACCTGGAGATCTACTGACTATTGATTTTTGACCTTTTGTGAGATGGACCAGTGAGGAGCACATTGCTCTCGCTGGGGTGTAGGGATTGATCTTCTGCTGTGTTTTGCTCAGAAGTGCAGCTTTTGTGAGATCTGTTTAATGTGGCAACACCAGGTGAAAAGTGTTTGTTTTCTGGCAGCTAAAGTTCCAGACAACGAGGAAGAACATCCAGCTAACCCTGCAGCTCAAGTCTACATTAAAGTGAAGAACAGGGCCTGTCTGACTTCCTTTGCCAGTCTTCGCTGAATGTGATGTTTGCCATCCTTGCTGGCCGGGAGTTAACCTGGATGTCTCAACCTGAGGAAGAATCTAACAAAGTGTTGTGTGAGAAAAAAGCAGGATAATGAGATAATAAAGACATGTTGTTGATCCAGTATTCTTATCTTAAGCAGTATTGATCTGTCATTACAATTTTTTTTCATGAAATATGATATTCGTATCATGGCCTGACATGCTGATTCAATCAGAAAACAATGAAGTATTTAACAAGAACAAGAACAAAAACGATAATAATAATAATAATAATAATAATAATAATACTGCTCAGTAAAGGGACAAGAACCCATGGCCTTGGTGTATAAATGACAGCTCTAACAGCTGTGCTGCCTGGGTACAAATAAACAGTTCATAAGAAGAAATCATAAACTGAAAATGTTCTCAGCACATTAAATGTAAAAGTATTTACAAATTATATTTATACTATCTATACTGACATAGAATATATTATCTAAAGGAAAACAACTCTGGTTATTGTTTTCATACTTACTGACCTTGAAAGAAAGAAAGGTTCGAAAGATCAACTGGTATGATGTAGGACGGTTGCTCCCTGGTGGTGTGTGTGTGTGTGTGTGTGTGTGTGTGTGTGTGTGTGTGAGTGCGCACGCTCGCATGCAAGCAGGTGTGTTTGCTGGGACAGACAGCTGTTTTTTTCTATAAGCTGAAATCTCTAGGCTGCAGTGTCAGTATTACTTTTCCTTCATCAAAATGAAAAAAAAAAATTAGCCAAAGATTATTTGGCTATTTTGATTTTCATATTTCAATTTTCCATGCACTGAATTAATGTAGCAAAGAAAATATCCCATGAATGCATTTTCCGTCAAGTATCAGTCTCCTATCATTAATGTGCTCATTTATGCATTTATAGTCGATTCTTATAACTCCGCTGGACAGAATTTGCTGAAATGTATAACGGTTTGTTTTGTCTCTAAATAAGGCACCACAGGTGTGTTTCTCTACTGTGTTTGTTGACTCCTGTTCTTCTGTTCCTCTCTTCAAACCATGACATGGTTTACTCCTGGGGACAACTTGTTGCCATGGGTATCGCAGATTTACTGGTCCTAACAGTCAAATGCTATTTTTCTTATACCATGCAGCATATTTAATATTATTATTCTTTTTAATACCTTTTTTGATGAAGAACGAATTAGCGGAAAGCAATAATATAAAGGAATGCAGGATGTCACTGAAGGCAGGAGGAGTCAATTATAAATCATATTTTCAAGAAAATGCACCCAAAATGGACTTTTTTCCCACTGTATGTGTGTAAAAACACACAAATTGTTTGTAGAAGACAACTGTCTGTTCTCCTTTCCATCCTCTCTGTCTTGCTGCCTTACATCCTAACCCCGATGCCATGGCAACCGTGCCCCTATCCATGAATCCCTGACAGCAGATTCTTCTTTTTCCTCTATCCCATCAAGCAAACTCCCCATCGTCGGTGTACTGCCCCTCTGCCCAGGGCTCCAGCTCACTCGTCTCACAAATATATCTCTCACTGTTATGAAAGGAATGGCTGAAATCTGAATTTAATCCAAAACTCCCTTTGTCCACAGTTTAATCTGAATTGCTCTTTGTCACTGCATTACACACAAAACACAAAAACAATTTATTTTAATGTAAGCAACAAATCAGATATGATCACAAGAAGCTTAATAAGACTGAAAAGACAGCAATATAATCTCATACCACAGAATGACAATATTGGATCCATTCTTGGTCATGTTGACCAGTCCAGTGGTTTGTTTTTGGACAAAAGGCCCAGTAAAACCCTGGTTGTGGTACATATGTTCTCTGTCCCCCATATGAAACAGAGCCAACAGAGACAGACAACCCCACTGTGGGGATGAATGGTTATGGGGGGCAGAAGCCAGGCATCCGAACAAACAGCCCTCTGTCTCAGCATTAGCGACCGCGGAGTGCAGCGAAATTGTGAGAAATGTGATGCCAGTTGTGCTGGAATAAACCCTGAGCACTGGATTACTGTACACCCGGTGCACAGCCCTCACTGCTGAGGACAGAAACACAATACAGCCCAGCAAAATGAACTTTTTACGTGGCACCACATAAAACTGGCTGGATTTTGTGGGACTTTGAACTGCTGTTCAGGCCATTTTTACCAACATGCTGGAGACATTAAGCACATTGAATTAAGCCTGTTTTATGAACGTGACTTGGAGCTGTATGCGTTGGACATTAGCTGAAACACAAAGTCACCATTCAGTAAATTATTTACATTTATCGATTGAAGGTGACACACGTTTTCAGAGTGACTCACAGAAATGAGCTGTTTACCCTTTTATATCTTTGCTGCAGCAGAAGGAGGATTTCAAACCTGTGCCCTACGAGTTGGAGGCAGCGCTTCCAACCATTACACTCCAAGCTGCCCCTCACCGCACAATAATTATTATTAAACAATAGATCTCGCTGCTACATATTTGTGATTATTGTTGCAACCTTGATCGGATACACTTTTGTTCGCTTTATTGCTGGTGCTATTTTAATGATTTTAGGTGCAGCTTTGTGGGTCCCTCAACACATAATGTCTTTGAAAAAAAAAAAAAAATTGAACCCCCACATGATGGTTGCCACTGTGGGCAATGCTGTGAGGTTTATGGGATATTTGGCCTGCTTTATGAATGGGCCATATTCCTGTGTATGAATGAATTAGGTCTGTTGGAGGGACTGTCTGTATAGACCCATCAAATCGCATTAACTGTGCAAAATCCTGTGTGTAGCTGCTCAGCCTGAGGGAAGCTGGTGTGTTGTCGGGCCGTACGTACCGACGCTGCGCATATGGATGTGAATTGACGAATTGGCCCATTTCAGAGCCAAAGGCTTCTTCTCAGATCTTGGGCTCCATCTGTCATACTGTCACTCCTATATGTAAAACTTATTATTCAGTTCAATCTGAATGCCGCCGTCCGGCGTGAATTCACTGAGTAGTACAGCCATCAACAAGACTTACAAGCCACACAGCTTCTGCTGTCATTCACAGCATTTCTGCTGAAAAAGTGGACCATGTACCATTATCACAATAGTCACAGTGGACTGAGGGGTTCAAGAGTGCCACATCTTCATGAGGACCTGTATACATGGCCAGTCGCCAGAATAACAGTTTGTTGGTTGAAATACATCTCCCACATGTCCTGTGTTATTTTTCCAGTCCATTTAACCAGATTCCAATGTTTATATTCCATTTTTAATTAAATTACTTCTTTCAGCATGAAGACTAAACAATGACAGATCGGTTAACGGGAACATTAAAGAGAAAAGGGAGGGAGAAATACATTCATTTTATAAAGATTGAAAAACAAAACAGAGAGACGTGAGAAAAAATACTGTTCATCCTTGATTTACCGGACCTTGATTTTAACGGACTGCGGAAAGAATACAAAATTCATGCATTTTCAAAAAAACCTTTTTAAGCACAATATAAGAGGAAATACAAATATTTCACAAATTTTGAAGCTGTTTTTCACTAATACCAAAAATAAGGTTCCGATTGAGCCATATTGGCACCATATTCTCTGGGTGTAATTCAATGTGCTGTATATATGTATGTTTCAATTACTGTACTATTTCATTGTATTAAACACATTACATGTTCACTACAGGTTACAGTATGTTAAAAAAGTGATTCTGTAATACATAATGCAGTAGTATACAGCACCATAGTAAAAATATTGCGTTTTAATTTTCAATTTTCCGGACTTTCACCATATCTGGACACCTTCTCCCATATATAGTCCGGAAAATCGAGGATGTGCTGGAGAATGTTTTGAAAATTTTATGCAGATACAGAGGCAGTACAAAACCAGGAGTACAAACGAAAGTCAGAGGAAGGAGTTGAAGTCAGAAGCGATATGTGCACTTGTAGACCCATCTTTGAGAGGCTGAGTTGGGAAACATCCAGAGCTCCAGTGTGTTTCTCTGCTTCTTTCCCACTTTTTCTCCACTTTGCATCAGCAAATTAGACAAGTCCATGCGAGTGATTCACAAGCTATATTTACAGCTGGCCAGGATGTCCTTCATTCCTCAACTGCGGGGGGGTGGGGGCTGTCGTAAACCCAAGTCCTTCTGCACACCTCATAGCCCCTCCTGTCCTACTCCAGCTACCCCAGCAAAACCCTTAACCGTTCTCACTGTCCCACTTTGCACAAAGGCTCTCGGCCTCCAGGTCACGGCTTTGGGGAATTTCAGCCTTTCATTTTGAAGCCAACGGGCGGCAGCATGAAGTTCAGTGACTCTCCATCTCTCAAGCCTCTTGTTCTCCAAGCTTCCATTCCCCCGCCTCCCCAAAATCGAACCCAGGATCATCCGCACTACTGATCAGCACACAACACGTTACAGAAGTCACCATGTAGGTGGGTGAAAGTTACTGTTTTCTCCAGGCCAAAGTGCTGAACCGAAGGTCTGAACCGCGCCTCCAGCTTAGTTCTGACCACGCCCCCAAAGAAGCCCCACCCCTTCCCTCTCACGCCAGCTGGCCTTTCTCAGGGGTCTCCTCCAGAGCAATGCACGTGAACTCCTCTTTGTTGCCATTCTCCTGGATGTTCTCCTTGTGCATGAGCGTCACCATCTCCTGCTCCCTCTCCTCGGCTGCCGCCCCGTTGCCTTCGGCGCTCTCCTTGGTGATCATGAGTGTCTCCTGTTTGCCACACCACCTGCCGTGGCACACGCCCCACAACCAATTATTACGTCATTAATTCACACACTACACACAAATGACATCATTAATGACTTGTTAGTCAGTTATCACCATGTTAAACTACATTAAATCAACAATCACCTCGAAAATCGCGGCAACAGAAAATATAAGGACTAATCCCAACTTGTTCCTGTCTAGTTGTGTTTCCTGAGAGAGCCATCAATCCCCGTGGGGGTGCAGTTGTGCAGCATACCTGTTTCTTGTGACAACGGCAGCGATCACGAGAAGAATGACTGCCACCACTATCACCACGGTCAAGATGATCAGCCAGTCTGGTGGTACAAGGAGGCATGATGGTCACTTTGACAAATGGCCACGGTTCAGTGATGACATCGGAGAGGCTGAACACTAGACGGTTAAGGGTGTCTGCTCACCTGGGGTGTCATGGCTCTCTTGAGTCGAGTCTGTCGGTGTCAGTCCCACTGCTTTCCGCCTTTTATTTGAGTCCTTGGAAGGTACAACTACAAAGAAGAAACCAATACTCAACCCAGGTGGTCTTTGACTCCTCCTGCTCACTGGCCACAGGTTCAAGTGCTACTATGGACTATACTTTTCTTAACGGAGGGACCCAGAAAACCCAGAGAAACTGAATATGTAGGTGTCACACAAACATCCAAATAAGGACTCATGACTTCTGAAACTAATAAACCCTGATGTACCGCAATAAAAACTTTAACAAAACTGGATTCACTCTTCTTGATTTATGTTTCCTTGACTCGTAAGAGAAATTTTAAACAGACTACGCAAATGGTCATTATAACTTTTAAAACTCTTTCAAAAGTCTAAACAGAAAAAAAATTGACATTTCTTCTGAAAGCTCTTAATTTTATGTTTTAAAAGCATAAGGCCCATATAAATCTAAATAATCTTTAACCACCAGGCACTTCTCTCCAGAGGAATTTACAACATTAGGCTATTTACAGTGATTTACCCTGTTGTATAGCAGGATAATGTTTAGATCATGTCTTGAGGCTATCCTGTAACCACTGGATGCTAGGCTGTGAAACCAACACTCCGTATAGGATGTCAGTCCATCACAGAGTGAAAATTAAATGTACTTTTTAAAAATATGTTTGTTTTGTACTAGTAACCAGAGTTTATAATTATACTATCTCTCTAGGTTGGTGTGTTGATATGTCAGGATGTTAATTCTTCATACATTTTTGCCCTGGGAGTGAACTGTTTCTGTTCTGTCAGATGTCCACTAAACTGAGTGCAGTGGACAGGACTGGATTTGACCGGGATCATGAGGATGAACTCAGCAGGTCTTCGCTGCTGGTTCTCACGTAGGTCATCATTTGACCATGTTGCTTACAACTTGTATGAAATAATTTTGACGAGTTCACTGATATAACACTTTTCCTGAAGGTGACATAACATGGGGTTTGTCAACAGGGTCAATTTTGCTGCATCAATTAAGGGTAAGGACCTTGAATAAGGGTACTACAGCAGGAGGTGGGATCCAAACCTGCGCCTTTTGGTTGATGGCACTAACTACTGCACCACCTGCTGGCCCCCATGTGCCCAAAGGGTTAGGTTTAGCAAACACATCTACTGCCTCATCTTGGGAAAAAATATTTCTTGATCATGGTACCCAACAAAGCCAGCAGTCCACTACTTAAATATGGTTACCTCACTCAGTGGTGCAATGTCAGTTCCTCTTCTAGGTTGTGAACCGAAACCCACTGTTTACAAGCTAAAATGTCTAACCACTACGTCAGCGATGCTGTGTGACCTGTGGTCACATGACATCATGCTCTACAGCTTCTTCCTGTAAACATCCGCCACTGTTGCTATGACAACTGAATAGTGTAAATAAACAGAGACACACTAGAAGCTTTTCATAGGTGTGAAAATCTGTGCAGAGCTACAGTTTATCTCTTTATCGCAATTTTCAAATATCACATAGATGCTGATAAGGGTGGCTGAAGGTGTAAAATCCAAGGTGAATCACTTTCCTTCCTTAACACTTTTCTCCCCTTGATTATTAACTTCAGAATCTCTAACCTCTGAAATGGACACATCTGTAAAAATCCTGTAAGGTGCCAGACTTTGGTCACATGTTTTTTGAGGGGTTCTATGCAAAACATTCAACACTTTATTGAAGAAGACATAAAGTTCATGTAAAAAAAGTACATCTATGATGGGTAACACCACAAAAGTGACTGAATGTGAAATTGTCCTAAAACTGCAGAATATAGAGAGGAAAAACTACTAAAGGGACAGAAAATGGATGGGAGACGTGAGTCAAAAGGGCCTCAGGTGGGGTAGACTTACACTCAAACTCTGGGTTCACCTCTGGACTGTGTCTCTCTGGCTTGCTGTTTCCCGTAGCACTCTCAGCATTATCCAGTTCAGCAGGGGTTGTTGCTCCAATTGGCTTGTCCTCCTCTGTGGTATCTTGTGAGCTCCCGGAGCTGGTGAAATCGTCAAATAGGTCTACGGAGGGGGTGGGTGAAGGGACATTACCCTCTGACTCCTCTTTCTGGTCTTTTACATGGGTGCTGAGGGGCAACCACTCTGTGCTTCCCTTGCCCTGGGCAGGTGATGGGGTCCACTCCTCTGGCCCCAGGGTGGAGGGGTCAGGGATCATCCCGTTGTCTTCCTTAGAGTTGAGGTCAGAGGTGGTGGTGACCATCACTGTCGTCGCTCCTTCATCCAAGTCATCCTCTGCTGCATCCGGCTGCATTGTTGGGGCTGCTGGGTAACGTAGTAAAAGGCAGTTTTTGTACGGTGCACAGTAGCATTGACAAGTTTACAGTCTGTCATCAGGATGATTTATAGCCATGATATTCTGCTTCTCCTCACAGTTACAGTTACGTTTTCATGCCATGGTTATTTAGTTTATGGTTAGGTGTCTCATTTTTTTCCTGTCACGCTTGCATAACAGATGAGATTGACAGGACAGAAGAAATTAGGGGTGAACAGGTGACACTGGTGACAGAAAAGTTATTTATTTGTAAATTGAATAAGCACATCGTTGTGGACTCAATTTATATTGGTATTTCCACTGAATTTCACACAAACGTCTTACAGCATATAGCGGAATCTGCATGTGGCAGATAGAGGGATCTGCAGCCAATGGGAGCGTGGCAGAGAATGGGGGGCTGTGATCAAAACACTACTGTCCCCCCAGGGCCTGGTGCTCTGTCGCAGGGCACCTTGCAAGCCGCTGAGCACCACAGACATTTCCAGAATCGCTGGGCTTTAAATGTTTAGCGTGTTACTTTTTGGCTGAATGATTATTGCAGAGTGCACCTCCACAGTGCACTTCAGTTCTCCTCTCTTTGTGTTGCATTACTGTTGCTTCCACCAGTTTATGAAGTTATGTAGATGACACTTAGCAGACAGTCAGTCTGAGTCCTGATTGTTTATTGAAAAAATCAGATCAGTGGTAAAATAGCTCCTAAAGTAGTTCCCCTACTGTGATTTTAAAACAGTTTTGATAATTTTTTTTATAGGAAATAGCTCTACTATCTCCCATTACCCTATTATTATTATTATCATTATTATTATTATTATTATTATTATTATTGTTGTTGTTGTTGTTGTTGTTGTTGTCCTGTTTATCCTGGTCAGGGTTCCAGAGCTTTCAGACTTCCCTTGGACACCTGTCCATTGCAGGTGATCAAAGCAGTTAAGGATAAAAGTGGAATATGTTGCACGTTTGTGACATTTCTACAAATAAATTAGGATACTATAATAATCTACTTACAGTGTTACTCTACTTTCACTGATTTACACATTTGTACAGGAGGGTAATTTTTACTGCAGCAGTTCCTTACTACAGCAGAACAATTAGAATCTGAAACCTTCAACAGTAAGGCAGCAGGTCTAACCATTGCACCACCTGCTGACCCTTTAAATACAGTGTATCGTTTACCCTGGATATGACCAGTCCTCCCACCTTGCACTGGTTCTGTTTTCCCTCTTCCCTGAACAACTTGGACCCCTGAGTGCAGAGTGCCAGGCAGCGGAGGAGCATCTCCCACCTGTGATGGTACTTTCGCCACGTCCACCAGGAGGACTCTCAGGACCAGAAGTCACCGGGCTGATCAGCTTCGGACAGTGCTTCTCTGATGAGTCTGACCCAAAGACAAGAACACAACCCGTTCGTGGGGGGGTGCAGATGCTCATAAACCTCACACCACCATCTCCTCATTAACATGGACCTTCATACACCAGGTTTAAAAACAATTTTATGTGAGGGATAGTGTTGACCTGCATGTCTGTGCCAGTCTTGCCAACATCAGGAAGCTCAAACATGTTCCAAAGAAGCCATATTACTTGAAAGCTTTTTGTGCTGCGAATAAGCAGGAAACTAACAAAGAGGCAGGTGCAGTGCATTGTGGGATCATGTATTTATTGCCTCAGTGCTGGAGTGGACGGCTCACCGGATGCATTGTAGCAGTAGGTGTCGTAGGTAGCGTTTGTGTCAGAGGTGAAAATAAGTCCCGTTTGATTATTGGCACAGTTGGGGTGGTAATTGTGCCTCAGAATGGTCGCATTCCCATCGCTGATCCATCCATACCTACCAAGACATTAAATAGTCTTATAATTAATTCCACTTAATTCTTCTCAGCATCTGGAACGGTTGGTTGTGGGTTTGCTTAGTCTATGCTTAGTCTATGTGGAGTTTGGATGATCTTCTCATGTCTGTGTGGGTTCTCTCCAGGTGGTCTGGTTTCCTCCCACGGTCCAAAGAGGAGTGCTTCATTTTAATCAGTCACTCTAAATTGTCCCTAGTGTTTGACTGTGTACATGGCCATCCTGTGATAGATGGACATCCAGCATGTTATTTTATAGTCTGGTGCCCAGTGATTCTGAAATAGGATCCAGACCAGCCGTGACCAGAATAAAGTGGTTAAGGACAGTGGAAGGAAAAATTAATTTAATAATCATTAAGTAATGTGAGAGTAACCCAAATGGGAAGGAACTGTGATTTGCAATGTACAAATACTAAAAACACATTGCTATATATAAATTGTACAGTATGTGCAGCAGTTCAATTTTAACCAATTGGAAATAATGAAGGAACAATTATTTAACTGTATAAATCCAGTTTTGACACTTAAATGCTATGGTTGACTTGCAGGTCAAAAGCGGTAAGTGATGAGTAGCTGAGGGTAGCAGACAGTGATTTCCATGGCGATGCCCACCTGCATGTCTCCAGGCCTTTGCTATAGGCCTTGCTGACCTCTTCCTGGGAGGCCAACATGGTGTTCAGACTTTCACATGCCTGCTTTGCCTCCTCCAAGGTCAGGGTGTAGCGGCCGCTCACCTCCAGGTGGAACACACCCATGTAGCTGCAGGAGTATCGTATGGCTGTGGGGAGGGGGTGGGGGGTGGGGGGGGGGTTATTTCACTCTCTTCCAAATGCATCCAGGTCCCACTTCACCTCTGTACCGTCCCTGTTCCACACCTGCCTGCTCTGGGTCACTATGGTAACTGCAGCCATACCAACAGAGGTGAGCTTCTCAGCTGTGCTGTGACGGTTCAAAAACAGGAAGTTGAGCACAAAGCTGAGACATGAGAACGTTCCCCTGACCCTGCTCCTCTGCTGTGTCCCTGTTGCCAAAAAACTAACAGTCTCATGCCACACAGTATTTAAGCCCAGGATATAATTACTGCTGTTCCTATGAAATAAAATACACACCGATATAAAGAAATGACTGGTGCATTTATTGGTGTTTACACTGAATTGCAGACAGTGGCTGGAGGTTAGGGTTAGGGTTAGGGTTAGGTGTAGTGTGGAAAGCAGTCAGTCAGTTTGAACCGTACTTGAAAGTGTGACTCAGTGATACAGTAGATGGGGGAGAACTCGCTACAGTAATGGTGCATGACCACAATAAAGCTTCATAAATGTGTCCCGAGAGCTTAGAATGATTGCAACTGTGAATCTCCAAGGTCGGTCGACTTCAGCTGCCAAAAGGTCATGATCTTAACCAGGTAACAGGGTTACCCGAGAGTCCTGAAAGCACTTTGAAAGTTTAAGACCTGTTTACTGCCCCAAGCGTCATTTTTTTTTGTGAAGATTATAGAAAAAAAAACTAGAATCAGCAGGTTATTCATTGTCATGTCTGCACTGAATTAAAATATTTTCCTGTCAACAGCAATGGGTTACATGTAGCTCATGCAGCTCAAGATGGAATGTTCTGCATGGTACTGTGAGTAACCAGTTGCCACCAAAGCCATTCCACTGCGAGCTTCTAAAGCTCTACAGAGGTGTTTAGAGAACTCTGAAACATATAAAAAAGTCTCATAAATGTACAACTCATGAGAAAAAAAGACAAATTTGAGTGACATTATCCAAAACAACAGTAAATAATGTTTAACGTGTCATGATAACACTCTGTGACGTTTGGCATCACGTACAGGATGTAGCCTACTAAGCCTAGTGCCCTGTGTCTCCAGGATGGACTCCAGCCCTGACTTGGGCTCACCCTGACTTGGACAAGTGCTTAACAACGGTGAGTGAGTGAATAAGCGATATTATGATATCATATTTACATTTGCGCAAGGAAGTATGCTAACATATTCAGTAATGAAACAAGACTGAATTTTGCATGTGTCAAAAATAATATTCCAAGCATTTTTTCAAAACACTTTACAGCATTCACATTTTTACGGGTTCTTTTTGGACATTTTGAGCACTGTTCTAATACTGATAATATGAGCCTGGAGTTGAATTTCAACAGGTTGAAATGTTATGATTTTAATTGCTGTCTTGCTGATTTGTCTTATCAAAGATTGACACTGCGCCTATCAACAGTGGTGCTTCAAACAATCTTCGTCATGGAAACAAGGACGATATAAAGTAAAAACAGCCGCCAGCAATGCTTTCCATTTCCTGCAATTGAAAAGCTGCTATCATGCTAACCTGAGCCAGCAGTCAGTGGGATCTCACTTCTCTCTTTATTGCTCTTTGGTTTCAGAGTCACGCAGCAAATCTTAGAGATCTGTTCTCGTGCTGCCTCTCTCTCTCTCTCTCTCTCTCTCTCTCTCTCTCTCTCTCCCCCTCGGGTCTTGATTTGCACAAACACTGTTGCTATGGCTCAGAAGAGCAGCCTGGTGTCTCTCAATTCTGATGCAATGTGAAAGTAGCCACTACTCCCCAGGAACACATTAGAATTTGACTAAAAGACTGTTAAGATCAAAGTGGTCCCTAATACAACTGTGGACTGTGTGTGCACTGAAGGTCTCTGGTTAAAGTCCCATGTGGGGACCCTGCTGGTCCCTCAAGGATCATCCAGTACAATTTTGTTATACTTAAGTGCTGATGAAAATCAGTCCTTTCAGACAGTTTTGTGCTGTTGAAAGGGGAGGCATTGACATTGTGATTGTGTCCATCCATCTGGTCAATTGTCATCCTCTTCTTCTTGCTCCATCACCATCTTTTCAAGAGGATCAAAGTATGATAACATCGGTGTTATCATTCGAGTTCGAGTGACAATTCCTGACCTATTTGATCCAACGTCCATCTATACAGCTTCGTTCTAGCTGTGTCCACATTGAAAACTGAGATGAATGGAAGGTGTATTTTTACTTCCCATTGTATTGACTCCTATGAATCAGGGAAAAGGAGACTGGGTGGAGTTTTACTTTCTGCCAGTGTTCTTTGCAGGGAAATGGTTCAACAGACATTCAGGATCAAGGTGTGGCTACAGAAATGCTGAAACAGCCGGTAGTTCTTTTCACGTCCACAATTCATGTCATATGAATTAATTTAAAACCTACAATTTAATGAAAACAAGGTATAAAGCATCTTCATGCTTGATGCTCTGGATTGCTAAAGAACTTAACAGTGCTTTAGGTCATCACTTCCAGTGAAGAAATGGAAGAAAGACCCTGTTCATCCCTAGCATCCTGTCTTACTTTGCATTTAAATACCACATGAAGTCATGCATGGTCTTTCAAGGTCCTGGCAGATTGCTGCCTACACCCTATTAAAATGCCCACATAAATAAATGTTCATTGGAAGCTTTGTCAATCACAGCCACGAGAATGGGATGTAGGACGTCTCTCCAACAGCCAGTTGGTGGGTGGAGCTCTGTTGCTGCCAGATGGCCAGCACATCTCTTACAGCGTCACTGTTCTCGGGTCCAGGGTGTAGAGACCAGAAGGGAACTGTGGGCCTGACTAGAACTTCCCTGATGTTGGGATCACCAGTGCCCCTTATGGCTGGATAATGGCGTGAAACCCCTTTACTGTGGATGGATGAGACTCAGAGGTTTTGCATACGAAGGTTGTAGGATGGAGTTCGATTGGGAGGATCCAAATGCTCTTTAAATGCCCCTCCAACAGACAACCCACACTGTGCTCTCCGTCAAACCTCACCACACCTTCAGTCAACAACAGTGTTGAAAACAGCTTAAAGATGATATAAGAGGCAGTTGTAAAGAAATAAAAACCTCAGTTCCACAGAAAAAACCTTTTCTCTGCTGCTTTTTTCAGCATATTGTTCCGTCTTCTGTTGAGCATGCAGACTGGACAAGCCGAGGCACGATCATTACGTTATTTATCCAAAACTTTCATCCAAAGCAATTTGCATATATTGATTTAGCTGACACCCTTCTCCAAAATCCACTTACAATGGTTTAACCATTTATACAGTCAGTTATTTTTTTTTGTACCATTTCAGGGGAAGTAACTTGATCAAGGGCACTAGAGCAAGAGATGGGATTTGGATGCAGGATAAGGAGGTACCTAGAACACCCTATGCTACCTGCTGGTCATAGTTCAATGGCCTAGTTTATAGAGTTCCATCTTACAGAAAGCTCTATATTTTATCGAAGCAGTTTATGTTATGCTGGCATCCCATCCAGGGTGCCTCCTTCCCAGCTTAGTGCCCAGTGATTTCAGGAGAGGCTGTGGAGCAAAACAACATTGACCAGATGTGTTAAACTGAGAGAGGACAACCTTTCAGTGATTCCCCAACTCCAAAGCCACCTGTTGGCCTTTTGGCCCCTGTACATCAGTTTGCATGATCGTGGTTTCCAATGCAGGAGGGCAAGATACATCCTTCTCCACCACCCACATTGTGATGTTCTAGGTCAACTACAAACAAAGTGGTAACAGAAATATCATCTCTCTTCACCTCCATTGTGTTGCAAAGCCACAGACTGCTTACAGTAAACTGCATTTTGTCCTTCTGTGGCAGCTGCTTCACTGGGTTTTCCCATCATACATTTTCTGCAGATAAAGCGAAACTGAGTGAAACGCCTGCTGATTTTGAAGATGGAGGAAAGGAAAAGACTCTGTGGGCCCTTTATGGGTTTTTCGTAACACCTCGCACACAAAGAAAGCCCAGTTCCTGTGAGAACGTCTGAATGGGTGACAGGCGTGTAATGACTTCCTGGTGGCCTGAAGAAGTGCTCAGAGCGACTCTTAGGTTCACTCAACTCGATGACTGTATTTGGATTCTGTGTGCATTAATGTGTCTTTTGGAATGGCTGAACCACATCTACAAAAGGCTTCAGTGTACATAGTGGGGATGGGGTGCTCATGAAATAGGGTTTAAAATGTAATTAATAGGTTTCAGGGACTTCTGGGAGATGCCAGGAGCCTGAAATAAGAGAAGCCTTTTCACTGACTTAGATGCTTTGAAAGGTAGAGTAGTGTGTGAGTTTTGGGGTGGGATGGATACCCCGGGTATGTGTCTGATAGGCAGCAGAAGGTGGAGTTCCAAATTTCCTCTAATCTTGGACCCTGCTCAGGCATAAGGGTCAAATCTCAGGAAAGGTTTGTCAGTCACGCTCTGCTAGACACCTGAGCCACCCTCACCTGAAATGAGACACCACAGGTAAGGGTGGCATGGTGCTGCAGGCTATGTGAAACCTGGCCCTATCTGGCACTCGGATTCCTGACATATTCCCTCGCTGGGGCACATCTGCAAGGGGATCCTCATCCATTGTCCATTGTCTAACGTGACCACCCAATTCAAGCAGATAGAGAGGAATGAGCTTGCAGGCACTCAAATTCTGCCCATTTGAGGAGGCACTTGAAGGGGCTGTTTCTAAAAGGGATCCCAAAGTGCAAAATGCCACTTTAATCTCATTGGATTGGCGAGACTTGGCTGCGTGAGGATACCTGCAGGGAGAATGGATCGGCTGTGGTGCCTAGGGACCTTCTAGGGCTTGGAGGCCCAGCAGCTGGATGCACTGCTCATTAGCTGAAGCCACTGGCTGGTCAGAAGATCCCCAGAGCCACAGAGCATATCCCTTTGTGTTTTAGCTTCAGGGTTTGGTATCAAACACACGTGTATTTGAAAGTTTGCAGGGCAGGACCCAGCATCTGAACCCTGTGAGGGTTTGTCTTTTTAGGGAGAGTAGCCCAGCACACCGATCACAATCAGATTAAACACATACAGCCTCAGGCATAAAACAAAAAGGCACACTGTATACCTGTTATATTACAACATAGATTTTGTTTTCAACAAAGATATTCAACATATGTTGACTATTCTTACGTATCTGGCAAGAAAGTGCGTCTAATTGCTTTGTTCTACACCAGAAGTTCGCTCTGCAAATATAAGGTTGAACCAAATGTTAAACTTTCTTTCATGTACCATAGTGAAAAATTAATCTGGATCATAATTCAAATGAATTTTTGTTAATTCAGATGTTTTTGGAACTTTTACGATCATCCTACAAGCATTATATGATCCTCCTGCTACACATTGCAACCTTCTGCTCTGCAATGATTTCACCTGTATGTGTAGGGAGTATTTGCTCAGTCTATCAATTCTGTCTCTATGCTGTCATGACCTGGCGCAGTACTTAAAAAAAATAAAAATTAAGACAAAAACCCAGGAGAACGTGAATGTGAATCTACTTTGGGAATTGAAACCCCCATCCAGCCCCCAGCTACACAGGAACGTCTCCACCTGCCCCTCAAAGACACATGCACACACCACAAAGCACACAGCCAGTGAGGTCTTGGCACTGGCACTCCGAGGGGGGGCGGAAGCGTGACAAACCCAGACCTGTTTGATTCGGGGGCCGCTTCGCTCCATTGTGAGGCAGAACACACAAAAGGAAAGGCATCAGGAGGGAAAAAAAGGCAGCGATGCTTCTTCTTTGTGTTACTAACAACACACAGACACAGACACAAGACACAAACACACACACACACACACACACACACACACACACACACACACAGATTGCAGAATGGATTCAGCCAGCAAATGGAGCGCAACTGGAGAGGTAGTATCTAAAAGCTTTTGGACTAAAAACAAGACCCAAAATGGGAAGCTGGCTGCCTGGGCGTGATTCATGGGGTTGGAGGTGTAATGGCTCCACCTGCTCTTCCCGGCAAGGCCCCCCTTTATGTCTTGTGCTGCCAACACAAACCCCTGCCACTTTGTCTGGTTAGCAGCCGGCATCTTCTCACTAATCCATTGTCTCGTTCCTCTCAACCTTTCCCTCACACCCACAGTACACACACCTGAATGCCACAAATAGAGCCAAACACCCCCCGTCTCCCCTCCATCCCCAACAGATTCCACCAAATCCATACAAAGAGACTGAGAAGCCACCACTCACCTGGAATCGCGTCCGACCTGGGGGGCCCCAGTAATCCAAGAGCAGCTCCCAGCAGCAGAGTCATCATCCTGAACCCGGCTTGTGTGTGTGTGTGCGTGTGTGACTGTGTGGTGGGAACTTGGCTAACTGTGTCCTCACTGCTGGGGGGCAGATGCTACAGGCAGCTGCTGGGGAGCTTTTGAGATAGCTGCAGACTTTGACCAACTTTTTTATATTCTGCGCCTGTGCGAGGAGCCACACCAGTGGCTCGTGGCATGAGGAGGGAGGGTGCAAGCGTGTTTACACCCGTTTCTGAGTCCCTCCTTCCTCCCACAGCCCTCCCATTCTTTCCTCTCTCACTGCCGATTGCTGCTCTGACAGCTTCTCTCGCCCCCATCCTTCTCACTGTCTTTAAAAGGTGTTTGTCTGCTGTTATATATTCATCTTATTTCCCTGTTGCTATTTTTCCATTTGTCTCTCGCTCTTTCCCCCTCTGTCCCAGATAGCAACAGCTGTCGTGCACACATTCCTCTCTGCTCCTCAGACTTACATTTGTTTCTTCTCTCCCCATCACTTTCTTAAACAATGAGCGCAGATCAGACACAAAGCGTCTGCCACCCAGTGAAACCGGTAACTTGAGACTGAGACAACCTACTGGGAACTGCAGGGCCAGCAGCAATTTAGGGCTGTTTTAATGTTTGTCTAATGCTGAATATCGTGTGAATATCCAACACACACCTTAGTCTTGAGCAAGAGATGACCTTGATGTCAGAAAATCACTTTGGTTAATATCTGCTACAACACGTTAAGAGTGGGGAGTTAACAGATTTCAGCTCTTCAAAGGAGATTCTTGCCCATAGATAAAATTTTATATATATATATAGACACACACCTCGTACAACACCGTACCTTGGCACTGCCTTTATGCCATGTCATGGTGGCTCTGCAGACTGAAACACCGTAAAGAACGCCGCTGATACTGCAGAACATCAGGTGTTTACTTGGGACATGACAAGACCGTGATGGCAGCATTTAATTATACAAACAGATGTTAACTGCTTTATTAGATTTGTGCACAAAAGTGCTTCTTTTTTGAGGATGGCAGGGGCACCCATAATCCTTCTCAATGGCTGACCCCTCCCCCCCAGTTGTACACACAAAAGAGGATGTGAGTGCTCCATCAAGAGCACGTGCGGCATTCAACCACTTCAAGTGTCGGTCCTTTCAAGAGGAAGCATTTTGCACTGACATTGAAATTCGTTTGCATGGTGTCGTGTGGAAGAGGCAAACGACTGGTCTATTTGGACTCGTGTTGCTGCCTTTGCATTTATTATCGCTAATGACTTCATCGAATACAAGCCTTATGTCTCTGTGTACGTGTGGGTTGTAATGTTGACAGCGATGTGAGTCGGTGGCGGGTGTGTGCTCCCTCCTACCCTAGACATGATACCTTTCCATTTCTGCAATGTGTTGTTTGAGCTGTTGCCATGGATATGAGGTGTTTGCCCGCCACTGGCTTGCAGAAAAAAACCTCAGCTGCAAATGAGCAGAAGAAAAAACGTTATCTCACACACACACACACACACACACACACACACACACACACACACACAAATAAACACAAACAGTCTCACACATGAATGCTTACAAACATACAAAGAGAATATCAATAAATATGACTGGTATTTAGAGAACAGGAGTGGAGATGAATTCACCAGGTTTCCCCTCAGAACTTTGCATTACCTCACGGTCTTTCTCGTGCACCTGATGCAGAGCCATGCCTGTTTGGTTTGTCTGCAAGGAACACTCTATTTTCTAACATCTTTGTCTTCTTGTTTGGGGTGGAATTTGTCTTTCTGGGAGCGCATTAGTCAGGCCAAAGTATGATTTATTCCTCTTCCGAGGCTTACTGAATTGCAGGTGAATAGTGGGCTGTCCTTTCATATGTGTACTGTGCTCAGTTTAATTTCCTTTCGAAAGAGGGGGTGATACAACCTTTGAAATGAATTAATTCATGCATGGATTCCATGGAAAAGGCTGGAAAATATGAGCTATGCTTTCTGTGTTTTGTAAAAATCAGTTTAGTGGCTGCTGATCCCCTATATACTTTTACAGGTAGCACACAAAGAATATAGAGGATCAGCTATTTCGCTTGAACAGGTAAACACAGTACAGTCAAAGGTAAATAGTGGATAACGTGGCACCTGGAAACCGTGAGAGAAGCCCTTATGGTTTCTATTGTTATTACCTAAACAGAAGAGGAGCAGGTTGAAAAAGTGTTCCACTTTTGGGTGGTACCAGCTGCCCCAAAGTGAGAACACAGCCTACACACCAGGCCAGGAGCTCAACAGCAGAAATGAGGAAAGCTATGAACATGATGGGATTAACCTATGAATGCCAAGGTTATTTTCACAGGATCACAAATGAGACAGGTGAACCAATAGTTATATACCCTGCTGCTGTGAGACTGGCCATTGAAACCTTGACCAGCAGGAGAAATGACACATCATCAGAATGGCATTTCCGTTTGCGGTATGGCCTTGCATTTTTGAAAAGTGATGTTCATACATATCAGGAGGAACTGCCCTTGTATCTGTATTTGAAAGTTACATTCAGAACATCCTGGGTATATTCTCAAGGTCCCAGGGTAAGTCCCATGATAGGAGTCCAGATTGAAGACAAGGAGGTCCTGTGATCTCCTGAGGTATGCTTGGGTTAGATACTCAACCTGTACTGGTGAACCACCCAGCTTACTTTCTTTGTGAGCTGTTTTGGGTAAAAGTTCATCATCTAATCTCAATTCAGGTGTCAGTCCAAACATGCAACTACTTAAACTTTGTAACGGTGCACAAACAAAGCGTCTAAATATGGTTTCAGTGACACAGCTTCCTGAGGGGCCAAGTGCTTGTGGCGTGTATGTGGGATTGCTGGATTTAGGGTGGCTCTCCGTATGATGGCTGCGGCACAAGGTCAGTTCAGAAATGTATTGGAAGATGGGAAACAGGGATATCGAGTATTATGGTGGTTAGAATCAAGAATGTATGATTCATTCTTTCTGGAATAGTTTCTCTTTCTGGTAGGTGTAGCAACAGATGTTCAGGTAAGCAAAGGGGGAAGTAGCAAGCGCAGTGCTGGAGAACATGACTGCACCCATTGTGCTGTACTGTTGAAGACACACCCTACACTGTTTACAGGGTTGGAGCAGGAGGTCCAGCCAGAGGTTTGCTGTGCCATATTTCTGCACTAGCTGCGTTCCTACTTCCAAAGAATTATCCTACAATGTCCAGTCTTCAACATCCTTAAAAGTTTCAAAAAACCAATTGTCACATCATGTAGTGTTACAGAAAGCGTTTTTTCATGTTGTTGGTTTAAGTCACAGGAACTCTTCCTGCACCCTTTTATTATTCCTTAACTGATTCCATTGTCTATAACATGATACCTTTACATTCGTCTATCTATACAACTAGAAAATTTTAGCAGTGAACAGAACAACTGAAGAGGGAATTGGGTGGCGTAGGGAAGTTGTGGATTGAGCTTCTGCCACAGAGCACCTTGTTGGTGTGACTGGGTGTGGGTTTGAGCCTGCTCAGTCTGTGTGGAGTGTTCATGTTCTCTCCTTGTTTCTGTGGGTTTCCTCCTGTAGTCCAAAGCTGAGTGTTTTAGGCGGGTTCATAATAAATCTAAAGTACCCTTAATGTGTGTGTGTTATGTTGGGGTGGCGTACAGATATGGGAATGTTCCTGCGCAGAGGTGTCTTAATAACACACATCTCATCAAACAAATCACTGTAAGTTGCTTTGGAGAAAAGTGCACATTAAATGTATAAATCAGTTAAACAAATGTGGGAGATTTGGGCGGCGGCTGACGTAGAAGAGTGGCTCACAGACACGCCGAGCTGGGATGATCCACCCAATTCTCACAGCATACTTGTCACAGTGACAGAGGGATGACTACTGATGAGCTGAAAAACAGCATCCAGAAAGGAGGAGAGTTTAATGATAAAATGAATGCAAACTTGCGCAACTGCCACTTCTTACAGTTAAACGACTAGTTACTGTATAAACAGTACAGATCAAATCCGTCTTGGGTGTGATTTCCTGTATAAGGCCGTTGTGCTGACTGACTGACCCAGTGGAGACATTCATGATTTTTCAAATCCCCATCTTCACACCAGAAGCTAATACTAACCACCAACCCTTGAAGCAGCACAACATTGTTCTTTTTTTATCATCTTGTATGGCTTATTGCTGTTGAGACACTAAGCTGACGATGGTTGTGGGTCCTCATCCTACAGGACAGTATAATCTAGAGACTGTCGCATTCTGTAAAGCAGTGTGAACAGACACTGTGAGAAAGACTGCCTCGGCTACATCATCTGACGTTCTAACCCATAGTGGCCTGGCCTTGGCCATGTCGCAGGACCGCTTCGATCATGGTCAGCCAGTTCTGCCAGGGATCTTATCAGACACTCAAAGTTCAACGATGGGTAAAACCCAGTGCAAAAACCAAATTAGATTCAGCCTTATTTCCAGAAAGTCCTGTCTCCCACTGTTAACTTAAATGAGTTTTTTCCCCTCTCTTCTTAGATGTCCCACTGCTGTGTGGAGTTAAATGTCAGACTGAGGTGGGAGTTGAGGGAAAGGTCAACTCGGTTCAACACCACACCGAGTGACTCAGAACCTGAGTGGGGAAGGACTGACTCGTCTTTTCAGCTTTACACTCACCTGCCGTTTCCTGATCGACGATGTTTTGTGCTGCTTGACGTGGGGTTCTTGACCCCAGCAGCACTGGGAAATCCAAAGTGTGGTTTAGCAGCTGTGATAAAACAGACTGAATAAATAAAGGTGTAACACTTATCTGACCTTACCTACCTGTCTAATGTAACACGTCTGGTTTGTACAAGGAGCTACTCACACTGATTTACCCATTTACAAAACAGGGCAATTCACAGTATACTGTATCAATTCAGGGTAAGTATCTTGCTCAACTGTATGGTAGAACAAATAGGGATACAAACCCTGAACCTGCTGTTTGCAATGTAATGGTTCTAAGCCACTACAGCACCGGCTGCCCCTCACATGAAAAAACAATTTTTGAATGTCTACATTTGTTAGACAGCTGTAATGTCAATATTTTTTAGCTGTTTCCCCACCTTGCTGTGGAGTAATTAAGGAAATAAACAAAAACCAGCTTTGCATGGTTTTCCTATCTAACATTTGTGCGATACACTGCACCGTATGCTTGTGTGGGGGGATCTTCTCCTGCTCCACACACTGCGTCCAACAGGTTTCCCCAACCAGAAGAGCAGACATTCTGAACTTATAAAACATGGCTGTCTTGTCGCTGTCGATGGAGAACCTGCTGCTCAGTGACAAGGGAGTTCAGCCCACCTCTTCCCATCTCCTTAGGTTCTGTAAAGCCAGTCTTTGCGCACATCTAATGAGAGTTGGTGCTTTCAAATGCAGAAACACTTGTATGTTCCTCTCCACAACAGTAGCTGCTTAGTGGAGAGAGAATGAATTAAACTGAATATGACAAGCGGCAAAAATGCAGAATGCGAGGAGAGTCAAGCTGCTTGCAGCAATGGAGCACAATAACCATAGATTTAAGACCATATGCATCACGGGGACGTGATGGAGACCCTGTCAGGGTGTCGGCTGAAGCACGCCTGGAGGGAGGTGCTCATAGTGTTGTGGTCTGCTATGCCCTTGTCACCGAGATACTTCCCTAGAGCTCTCCTTCTTTGCTTTGAGTGCATCTGTTGCCAGGGTGACAGTGCACCGTTGGGGACGGTGGAGGCCCAGTGTCACTTGTATCTGAGGTGCCGCAAAGCCCAACACATCCTCACTTCAACTCTACCCTGAATGAAAGAATCCAGGTTCCCCTCCTCAGGTGGTGTAGTGTTTATAGCTGCTATCTTGCATGTAAAAGACCCAGGTGGAAAACCTTTCTGATGTAGTATTCTTACATTAATTTGATACAGTAAAAATTACCCTATTATCCAACTGAGTACACATTTGAAAGTAGCACTCCTCCAGCCCAGTGAACAATACCCACTCCAATAAAAATCAGTTAAAAAGCAACACTTTAAAATACAAATTCCACTCACCATAATTAAGGCAAAAATCCAACTTTGCAGCCCACGTCAAGGTAAAATTATAAACAATAAATACTGAGAAGTTTAATATAAATTCTTTCATTGAGCAGACACTTCTCAAAGTAACATTCAACTCAGAGAAAACAAAAGTGCATCAACAAGAAAAAAACTTAGATTCAGATGTAACAGCTGAACTACAGTGAATCCAATACCTCTGTTTTCACGATTGTATGGAAATAACTGCTTACAAAATTCAGTAGATAGATAGTAATGGCAAACGGTGTGATGCAAGTTGATGTAGCTGTTAGATGAGAGGAGAAGTGGCTCTGAAAAAGACGGATTTGATACCCTTGAATACTAGGTACGGATTCAGCCACTCTGAGGAACAGAGAGAGCTCACTCCACCACATCAGGACCAAAACTGAGATGCAATGCTCTCTTTATGCCCAGCACAGCACTCCTGCTGGGGTGTAGAGAGCAAACTGGTCTTGCAGGTAGCAGGGTGTACAAACAAATACAAAGGCAGTGGCCTTTGTGCAGGCGTGTTGATGGCCCCTCCCTCGTCTGACCCCCTAGGCACCAGGGTCACGCATTGCTCTCACCAGCAACTATGTCGAAATGAATCCCTCCCTGCACTGACCCCCCATGGTAAACAGCTGTTTCAGGAATGACAGCATCTGTGCCTCACAGGGCCTAACTGCACAGTTATTAGTAATGGTTATTTAAAGTGTTCACTTTTGTTGCAACTTAATTTAAGACCAGATGTTTTAACTGGATAGGTGCAACTGCTGTACATATGCACACTTTTATATATGAATATTTTATTACATTAGGAATTACACAAGACAGCATGTATGTAACACAAGCAGAAAACAAGCCCAAAACTCAACATGCTCCTAATTTGTGTGATATTTTGTTCTTTTTATTCTTTGTAGCTCACATGGTACAATCTGAATAAATACACCAGTGTTTGAGAGAAATCATACACGTTTTGAACGCAGCAACAAACGTTTTCCCCACCTTTTCACAGCCTGAATGGCAGAATGCTTCTGTAGGGGTTGACAGTAACAGCAAAACCTCAAACACCACAAGTAGCAGTGGCATTTAAGGACAATAAAGTGCCAAAGGGGAAAGAGGAAGAAGTTGTGTGTAGAACAGCATCATGATATAGGGGGCACTTTTCTGTAATTCACAAGGGGCTCGAGTGACTGGGGCCAGATGGTTGGAGGTTCAGTACCCAGGAGGAAACTTGCCGTTGTGCCCCGTGAGCTGGATTCTGTTTAAGCAAACACCCAGCTGGGGATGTCAGATTTGGGTTTTGGACATTGTTTTGAAAAAACCATCTGTTATGGAAATTAAAATGTGAGTGTAACCATTTTATGAAGCAAAAATGTAGTTCTGATGACTCCTGCATGGATCTCCACAGAAGCACCCTTCCAAATGACCCCAGCCTTACAATCCACCTTGACCGCCCTGACCCCACTGTTCCTGACACCCATCCCCTTAAGCGAGGCCCATCTGCTGCGGCTGCTCCAGGTTGGTGCGGAATCTTTTCAGGAAACGGGAAGCGAGTTCGTCGTCGACCAGGCGCCCGTCACTAGACAGCGTCACTGTCATCAGCTGCTGTCTGCGGAGCGTCGCGCCTCCTTCCTCGTCAGGCGATGGCGGCCGCAGCTCGGTACGAGACTGTCCAACAGCCAGAATACAGGCCTGGGGCGGGTTGATGACAGCACTGAAGCCGCTGATGCCAAACATGCCCAGGTTTGAGATGCTGCGCAGATGGAGAGGGTGAGAAACAGACAGGCAGATCAGGATTAACATAACGGCTGCAAAACTGAGAATGTCGTGTCTAATCTGAACAGCTGCCACAGTGACAGATGAGATTATTATAATTGATGGGCCATCTTTCCATGAAAGAGGTACAAAAGAGAAGAAAAAATACATTTTTGCTTTTGTTATTTATTTTTGTGTGTTCTAAGGAGGTCTAATGTGTCTCATTTGCCCAACTGTTGTATGGGTGAATTTACCTGTGGGGATCAATGAAGTTCTATATTTTTCTATCCCAAATCAATAAAACATTTCATAAGAGAAAAAACTATTCTTATTAATGTTATTAATGCTGAGCTACTTTAGAACTGAAACTAAAGTGGTAAAAATCTGTTGTTTCCACAATCTCAGTGACAACTGTTGAAAGATTCTTCCCATAAACATGTGCAGTGACTCTCAGAAGCATCAGACAAGAACTGTTAATGTAGAAGCAAGTTAAATTAAGACATCCACATTCTACCTCTGTACTGTCTGGGAGCATAAATATAGGTCGCTTTCACAAATAATAAGTGGGAAGACGTTTGTCTCTTTAAAAAAATGGTAACTCAGCTGTTTGTGATGTGGGGGAACGCAGGGAGAATGGAGCAGTGAGGAGTGGGAGACGACCACATGGTGAGGCGCCCTTAGCTGTGTATGGCGACTTTTACCTGAAGGAACCGCCCTGGTACTCCTCGGGAAGCAACTTTCCCTCACGTGCCTTCTGGGCCAGCACCTGGAGGGGACAACACAAACAATGCGTGTGGTTTTGGGACAAACTGGTCATCAGACCACCTGCCTGGGAGAGGAGCGTCGCATCCATAACTCTTGAGGGGCAGAACTAAGAGTGATATCCACCAAAAACCCTGCCCCTTTTGTTGCCATATGAACTGCTGTAAAACTGTGCGCACACACACACACACACATTCCAACACTACAATAGGCTGCTGAATTTAATTATAAAAATAAATCTACGTATTTTGATTAAAACCAAAGTAACAGCTACATTTTAGTATAATGTAACTACATTAGAAACCTTTGCTTTATTAAAAAAGAGACAAACTGCCAGTGGATGAGCAGGAAGCACCATATGGCCAGTGATGAAGTTTTATCCTCTCTGTGTTTAATTAAGCAACAGATGGGAATTTTTTTCCCCTCAATTTTTACATCTCAACTATGGTTCAGTACTGCCGTTTTGTTTTATTTATTCCTGCCAAATAAAACTGGCAGACAAAACCAAGGCAAACAGCAGTGATACGCAGTTCCTTAAGGCTCTAAACAGATTGGCTGCAGTGATTCACCAGCTGCGGGGTGTAAATTACCCTGTTCAGGAGTTGCTGCCATTCACTGCAGTTTCATATGTCACTTGTCACTAAATGATGAAGAGGCAAATTACTGCCATGTTCTCCCCTTTCCTAAAATCAGTCTCACCTTACAATTAAATGACCGGGGTTTGAATCCCATGTACTTTATGCAACAGGGCCCTTGATCAAGGTATTTACCCTGAATTTTTCCAGTTAAAATTACCCTACTGTGTAAATGGGTAAATCGGTATTATTTTAATATACGCACAGGTGTAGCAAACAAGAGAAGGCTTTTATTGGCCGCTGCTGAGTCATGTTTATTGCAGAGTTGTATAAACATTTGTGTTTCCACAGCGGTGATCAAGAGTCAGTGAGACCGACTTTACACTCAAATACATTTTATTGGAATACAACTTTTTATTGACTTGACTATGTGAGGAAAAAAACACATTCTTCTAGGGAAATGCAAATTTGCCCTACAACAGTTAAATATAAAAATAACATTATTGCAGGAAAAAAAAAGTTTTCACACACTTTTTCTATATTAGATCACAATCTGTGTGTCACTGGAGCTTCACCTACAACAGGACCTCACATTCACACAAAGAAAGTAATAGCAGTGGGAGCACTGGGCACATCACCTTCAGTCTGGGGTGACTGCTGGGGACATAAGCTACAGAACATGCATTTTCTAACACACACACACACACACACACACACACACACACACACACACACACACACACACACACAAATGAGGAACAAGATGCTTTGATTAGAAGATAACAAAAGAAAAACACAAATTTTTAACTGCCTTCAGCCCACAGTCATTTCTCATAATCACTCACATCAATGCACATGTGAAGCCCACTTTATAAAAGTACAGAATAACATTTTATATGCAAACCAACTTTCTTTTTAGGGAACACGCTGTATATTTTAAAATAATTGCATACTAAAATAAAGAAAACGTGAACACAGCCAGAGATATTTGCATGTGCACTTTAGGGTTTATGTTTAATATATTTTGTCTGCATAACTGTGGTGCTGGTTTTGTTACTGTATTATTGTGACATCAGGGTGACACAACTGGCCCAAGGGGTCAGCTGTCACCAAAGAAGTGGCCAATCGACCCCTGACTACCTCCTGCATAAATCAGTGCTATTTCCTGCCAAGAGCTGGTTACCATGACTATTTGCTGCTGATTAAGAGGAGGAACTCAAAAAAAAAAAAAATTAGTGGAATTTTTACGTGGGAATTACAGAAAAAGCAGTTAGTTCAAGAGTGGTATGGTACCTTAGCATTGGCCGAGATCTCCTGTACTCCCTTGTTGGCGGCATCCCTGATGATGGGAGTGATGAGGCCTCGGTCTGTTGCCACGGCAATGGAGACGTGGATGGAGTCCAGTGCTTGAGGGCCCTCACCTCCCCAGGTCACGTTGACCTCTGGCATCTCCTGTGCAGGCACCCAGAGCAGGAGAGAGAATGAACAAAAACACATTTTGCCTTAATAAATGTAATTTAGGACGGATTTGAGCCAAAACAGTAGAACAAGGTGACGGCAAGGTCAGTGCTCATCACACCTGTTCCCTTTTCAGTTGCCCCTGAGGTGTCCTATAAACGTCCAAGGGCACCATGTTGTTTGGGTGGACGTCACTGTGGTTCGCGCTCTGTGGCACCGTGGTGTACTGGGGACACACACTGCAACAGCAGCTGGTTTAAAGGGCAAAGAAGAGCTGACTGTGCAGCTGTTTACCTGATGGCTCATGTTTATTCCTCACTCGCTCACCAGTTTTATGGTGTTTTATTCAGGAGAACCTAAGTTAGCCATTGCCCCACTGATGCTGTTTGAATGGACTTTGGAGGACACTGAAGCACCCAGAGGAAACCCATGCAGAAATGGGTAGAACATGCAAACTCCACAGACTGAGCTAGACCCATACCTGAACAGCCCAAAAGATACTAACTGTGCCACCATGCTGTACATCTGATGGCTCACGTGGTGTCATTAACCAACAGTTCCAGCAGAACCAGCCAGGGACACACTATGTTCCATGGTGTGAGGTGCAATCACACTGCCTTGTGGTCTTATCAACATCCGATCCCTCCCACCAACTGCGGCTCGAATCCTGGGCAGCACGGTACATGTAACAGCCACCTTTTTGCTGGCTGCTCTGTTGTTATACACTTCAAAACACTACAAAAGCAACAGCAAACGTGTTGCTTCGTGTGGAAATGACGTCAAGATATCTGTGTCAATTCCTGTTTACAGAAGCCTGAAAGACAGTGTCACATTTCATTTCCTGCACTGACAGGTGAACAAAACTCTGTGTACTAAAGCTTTAACTACATTCTGAGTTGCACTGTACCTGACAGAGAAAGGAGAGGTGCAGCGGAGCTGTTGTGACAGAATTTGCTGCAGATGAGAAAAGCCTGATAAAGACCAGACCACTAACGTCGTTCTGGGATGAAAATCTGCTTGACTCAAACACACAAGTGTAGTAAAAAACTTCGCATTATATCCAAAATTTTATGGCAAATCCCTCAGATTAGAGGGATTAGAGCCTAAAACTTTCTGGTGCTACTTAACCAGTTGATCATCTGCAACTCCCATCCAAAGACGTGATTCCTGCTGAGGACGGGCAGTAGCCTCAGGTCCAGGTATCACTGGACATCCTTTGACCACTGAACCACAAGGTGCCCCAGGCCCAAACAGGAGTGGGTCTCAGTGTGGCTGCTGTTTAACAGTTGCCTCTTGTCACATTGAAATGAAACAACAAAATGGTAGTAGGTGTCAGATGGCGAGGGAGGCCTTTGTTCATATCACCTGCTCATCAAACCAACAAATCAAGTCACTGTCTGTTGAAAATTTTGGCATTTGTGTCAAAGGAAAAGAAGCATTCTTCAGGATGTACCTTTAAAGTGACCGCAGCCGCCTTGATGATGAAGTCATTGACAGACACCTTGATCTCCTCTGAAAGAAAGAAATTAAAGGTCAGTTATATGTGTCCATCCATTGGGGACCCACCAGGTATGCAAATCCATACCTGTGAGACAGGTCGTGCGGGAGGTTGGGGTCTGTACCTATGCAGCAACCCATGAGTGGACATCTTTAAGGACATCCAACATGGTTAAGAGATTCCTGTTTTTCTTGTTGCTTTTAGCAGCATTACACATCAAAAGAGTGACGTGGAATCAACACCACCTTTAAATAAATAACGTGTGGATGTTAAAGAGCTGAAGAACCATGGTTGAGACACTTTTTAAGTTTGAACAAGTCTAGAATGCTGACTTGCTCCTCCAAATGGCTTCAGATGTACAACACAGACATGCACAACGCCAAGCCTGAACTTGGCTCTTTTCTTCAACCTGGCCGTAACAAGCCAGGCAGAGAAGCTGTATGTCATCAACAGCCACTGTTGGGGTCCTGCTGATAATCTGTGGATTTCCAACCTCAAGATTTTCTGGTAGGACTAAGTGTAAGGAACAGGCATTCATTCATTCATGAGTCTTTCCTACCTTTGCAGTCTTTCTTTTTTCCAATTCACAACAATTTCTTCTACGCATGCTGCTTCTTCCACAAAGATGACCAAATTGTATTATCACTGAAGTATCAAACACCAAAACATGTCTGCTTTCAGTTTACAGACAATTAGCACCATGTCAACCCAATGGCTATTAACTGAAAGGAAATTCACACAATGGCTGGCATTGTGAGCATTGAAAACATGTTTGTTCAATGTCATTCCGCCAACAAAAGAAGGGTACAGTTCCTCCTAAGTATGAATTCATGTTCTCTTCTCCTTTTCAGTGCCTCCATCTTCTGTGAAACGTACAAAAAGCATGAACCATTAAATACATGCTTCCTTTGCCATTGTCTTGCGTCATTATTTTTTTGTCTTCAAATCTATAAAGTCAATATATACAGTGAAATAAATACAACAAAGGGGGAAGCAGGTGGTGTAATGATTACATTTGCTGTTTTGTAATTTATAGATCCATGTTTGAGTCCCACCTAGTGTTGTAGTATAAATGGTACTGACATGAACTGTCAGTAAAAATGATCCCACTGTATAAATGGGTAAATCCATCCAATGTAAATAGCTTAGTGTACAAACATATTTTGGAGAAAAGCCAGAGCTGGATAGATAGCTAGATAGACAAACAAACCAAAAAAAATAAAAATAAAAATAAAAATAATAATAATAATAATAATAAAAAAAACATACATCCTTATCAATCTCACTGAGTGGAAATTGAACAAATGTGACTAAAAGAATGGAGTGTGTGTGTGTGTGTGTGTGTGTGTGGGTGGGTGGGTGTTCGGGAGATGGGAAGAAACAAGGACCAGGTTCCCCGCCTGTGGCTGCTGGGTTTCAGTGCTGACTGGATGCCAAGGAGGAATTTTCCCACAAGTTGAAGCCCTTTAGTGCTTCTGCAGCCTAGGGCCTGGGAGTGGGTGTAACCAAAGGTTACGCTCAGACACGTTTGCCACCCTCTCTGTCTTGCTGAACCACCTTTCACTGCGCATTACTGTTAGTGGGTTTCTTGGTGCATGAAGAGATGGGAGTGTGTTAGTGACCGGGCAATGAGACGCAATGAGAGCGACAGAGTTTCCCTCCAATGACTGAATTCATGGGCATTAACAGGCTGGTCCTTTCACGATGAGGATCAACCCTACATAGATACGGGGTTTGAGTGACTGTCCATGGATTTGGGGAGTTAAGTGAAAAAAATAATAATTAAGAAATGCTTCTTTGAGGACTGCAGACAGCCAAATTGCTTTGTATTGAAAAAGCCAGTGCTGTGGCTCAGTTCACCACACAACATCCTTACTAATAGTTGGTCTTAAGGGTGTGAATATAGCCCCCAACAAATGGTTCTTAAAAATTTGGTAAAATTTTTAAAATGGTAAAATGTTTCCATTTCAGGCTGCCAAGTAGAAGGGGTGAGGTGTGAAAGTGCATGACCAGGACTGGATCAGTGGGCCAAACAGTTCTTCGTCATGAGCTGAGGTGCCTGTTTTCCTGAAACCTCAGGCAACGCCAGTAACACATTGCTCTCACCAGTAGGACGTCAGGCGTGTCCTTTACAAGGAAACTGACATTTCAGCTGTTATTTTCCATTACAGGCAACGTGATAAAACAGCATTCAGTCAAAGTGTTGTTCAGCATCAGACGTTCAACTTGTACAGGTCCCTGGTACAAAGATGGTACAAAGTTCCCTACACGACTGCATACTGAAACAACTGAAACAACTGGACAGTCCAGAGCATCACAATAAAAAAAGGCATTGGTTAATCATCAAAATTAAATCAAAATGTTCTGGAAGTGATGATACAGCCCCCACAGAGCACTGATCCCAACATCATTGAGTCTGTCTGGGATTACATGTAGAGACAGAAGGATTTGAGCAAGCCTACATCCACAGAGGATCTGTGGTTAGTTCTCCAAGAGGTTTGGAACAACCTCCCTGCTGAATTCCTTCAAAAACTGTGCATGTGTACCTAGAAGAACTGATGCTGTTTTGAAAGCAAAGGGAAGTCACACCAAATATTGATTTAATTTAGATTTCTCTTCTGTTCATTCACTTCACATTTTTTTAATTGATAAAAATAAACTATTAACACTTCTGTTTTTGAGAGCATTCTTACTTTGCAGCATTTTTCTACACCTGCCTAAAACTTTTGCACAGTACTGTATATAAATTTATACCCCACATTAAATTAAAAAAGATACATTGGAATGACCTGCCCCCCCCACTACTCATGTTTGGATGAATTCTATTTTTCCGACAGTTTAGTACTGGAATGTTATTCAGGACAAACCTGCCTCACCTTTGGCCAGGTCCTTTCGCAGCTGCATGACCGCACCAAGGTCACAGTCCACAGTTGCATAGGCGTGAGGGATTGTTGTCTTGGACTGGGTCAGCCTCTGGGCAATGATACGGCGCACATTGGAAGCTTGGATGTCCGTGAAGGTGCCCTGTGCCAAGAGAAAATCCACAATTCGGTTTGAAGACAACAGGGTTACAGAATGGCACCAGCTTGGTATAGCTGATCAAGGTCTTTACCCTAAATTGACATAGTAAAAATTACCCTGATGTATAAATGGGTAACTGATTGTAAGTTGCTTAGTGTATAAACTTCACATTGGACATCACCTTGGAAAAAAGTATCAGATAAATAAATTTACATGGACTTATTCAGCTAACACTTTTCTTTAAACCACCATTAAGCTACATAATCATAGAATTTACCCTTTTATACAGCAGTAATATTTACTGCTCCCATTCATTGTTAATACTTTGATCAAGAGGTCTACAACAGGAGGTGGGATCTGAACCTGAGACCTCAAAGGCAGCAGCTCTAACCACTAAGCTACCTGCTATATATTCTAGGTCAGAACTTGAGGAAAAAAAAAAAAGAAGAAGAATCACAACAGGAGGGGGGATGCCAAAATATGAACCAGGTGACAGATAGACTTCTAATAGGTTCTAATAGACTTCCATAGGTTAAATAGTTTAAGTTTTTCATTTAAACAAGAAAGGAATGTCAGAACCTTGCCAAAGCACACCTCCGCAGTGCTGCATAGAGTAGCTCCTGTGCCCACAAGCCACATACCTCGAACCCGCACCTTCCAGCCACCATCTGCGACTCTCTTATAAACAGATGGTTATGGGTGCTGCCGTGATTTCGGCTGACGTGTTGGAACAGAATGTGGCGTCCTGGCACTTAAATGTAGTTACTCTGAACGGATGTGGCAAAAATTACACATCTGTACAACTCAGTAAATCACTATCAGCCTCTTAGCATTCAAACCTCACATTTGAAACAGCTTTTAGAGAAAAGTTTACAATTAAATGAGAACAGATAAATAATAATGTGTACGGATTGCACAACAAGATTTATGTACTTATGACACAGCCAACATGTACAACTCAATCCCCTGGTGAAGGACACAATGCAGAGCCAGGTTCTTTGGACTTCTGGAATGTTCCTGTCTCTGCTTGTCTCTACAAAACAATGGCACTGGTGAACAAAATACTTATACCCTCAGAGCATTAACTGGTAAGCAATGCACTTTTCATCACACTGGCCACAGGTTTCCAGTGAACACACAAACACACCCAGCAGTGGGTAATGGACATAGAAATGAATTACTCACTGTATTCTTAAACACCACACATGAGAAATCAGTTGCAGCATCAGTGTGCAATGATCAGTGTGCATTGTTAAATATTTACACCCTTTGGGCATCTGCTTTGTTCATTTTTCACTCATCTATTCAGCTCTGCTTCATTAGCAGAACAAGTGTTGCCTATTACACCCAATTAGAGCCCAGAACCCCTGCAATGAGCATCAATACCACATTAAAGCAACATAGTATGACAATACATACCTGCAATCACAAATTATTTTCATTGACATTTTACAATAGAAATATTTTAAATATAAATTACTGATCATTCTTGACTTTGGAGGAGATTTTTAGCCAGATTTATTTCTGGAAAAGTGTGAATTTTTGGTAGAACAAGTTGATGTTCTTTGCCATCAAGAAGAACTGATGCCTTACAGCTGATATGGGTTAGAATTTGGCTTAGTCTGTGCAGAGTTTGCATGCTAATCCTTGTATGCTCATGAGACTCATCCAGGTGCTCTGGTTCCCTCTCACATTCCAAAGACATGCATTTCAGTTGAACTGCTGGCTCTAAAATGCTAATAATGTGTACCCTGCCTCTTATGCTAAGCTTCCAGGAGAGACTCTAGACAACTGCAGCCATGCACTGGGCAAGCGGTAATTGTTAATGGATAGAAGAAAGATTATCAAGATAAAATCTGTGTTTGGGACATGCATTGTCCATTTACTGACCGGAGATCCAGGCTTTCCCACCACGGATACTGGGGGGTACATGGGCCTTCCAGCAGCCGGTGCAGCAGAGGGTAAGAGGGCTGGAGGGCGCTCTGTCACTGCTGGGGCTGTTCGGGCTGCCTGGGGGGTCTTGGCATCACTCTTTTTCAGCAGGTTCAGAGCATCTCTGAGACAGAGGGAAGAGATCTGAGTCACTCATGTGCTCAAGACATTTCAATGGTGAAGTGTGCATGCACAGGATGTTTGATGTAGTGTACACTCCTTCAGAGAAGTAATAGGGTCCATATTTTAAATTGTGAAGAAGGTGTCATGAATAAATAATAATCAGTGCAAACCATGCAGTGCGATTACCTGCAGGGATATATATATATATGTGAGTTAATCCAGGTAAAATGGGTGTAGCAATGGAAACAACATGATTAAACAAACAGACGTAGATACATTAAATTACAGTGAACTAACCCTAAGTGACATTACAAATTCAGATATAATGCAAGTCGCTCCTGTACTCTTGCTCTCTTTTCAATCACCAACATGTTCTGACATCAACATATGTACAGGATTTACTGAAAACAACCTACATTTGGTTAAAAGTTTCTATTAGTATTGTGGTGGTGGTGGAGGGAGCCCTGGCTTTCCCATAATGTACTGCTGCACATTTGTAAATACAGCAATCCCTCAGTATCCAAACTCTATATCCAAATTTTTGCTGTAATGGTTCCTGAAAATGAATACCTAAAAATCACTAACAGGTTGGAAACTTCAGTAATTAAATTTTTTCCCAAACCTTTTCCATAATAAAAAATTGAAACATGAATAAAAATCAATTTAAAAAGTGAACAAGTAAATATAAGGTAATGTGCAGTATACTGTAATAAATACTGTATGTATTGAGAGTAACTGTACTGTATACTGTTACAGATTTATTTGAAATCAGATGCTTGCTTTGGTGTCTTATCTGCCATTTCCGCTAGTTTTGCCTTGTCTGAACACATTTGCACCACATCACTGTATGTCATTTTTAAAATAAACCTATTTATTTAAATTCTGATGCTTGTGTCAAAGATGCAGATGTGGTGGTTGCTTTGATACACGTCTTCCCTTTATTCAACACTGCATAACACTGAACTCCATGTGGTGTATGAAGACATGACACCAGTGGCAGCACTATCCTGTGAAATGTACCACGTTAAAACCATTCTAAAGTCATGAGTTGATAGTTATATAGGTGTTTTCCGACAGGCTGGGAGCACAATATTTATTATTCCCCGTTTAAAATTGGGAAAATGGGAAGTAGGCACTTGTATCCAAAATTTTATTAGATTGGATTTTAAGGAACAAATTAGATTTAGAAAAAAAGGAATTACCATTGTTGCATACAACCACTGTGGGGTGGTAAGCCTCTCTGTGTTCACCCTGCTTGGGAGCTTTGTGAGATGCGGGTGGTTATGCCCCATGAGTGCTGTTGTTTAAACATGCCATGGAGAAACAAATCTTGTGTTGTCACAGTTCAGCATCCCACATCCTCCTCTCTTAACACAGGCAAACTGGGATGTTACAGTGCTTGTATTCTGTCAGTAATAGTATGTATCATATTTATAACATACACAGTCCATTTCTTACGTGTCTAATAAAAGAAAACACTTTTTCCTTTTTGCTTTCACACCTTAATTTAAACATTGACTGATAATAAGGAGACATTGCCATTTACAAAATTCAATTTTTTTGGACTCCATGGGATTTTGCTGTAGTTTGCCGACAGTGGTATATTAATCTCCATTCATGTTTGGATATAGAAATTATTTTGCATGTTTCACAACTTGATAAGGGATTCTGTAGGTACAAAACTACCACACAACAGGCACAGTTCACAATCCCATTGTTGTGAACTCCTCCGTTTCTTCAAATGTTTGGAAAAAAAAGTAACTTTAGAAACAGGTTCTAGTCGGCCTGGTCCAGATGGAGAACTGATACTATGAGGCTGGTTTCTTGCACCTCCTAACCAGGCCCTCAAAATTAGTACACATGTGTACAGTGCTAGGACAACATTCGTATACAGTTTCCTTGGTGATGTGATGAGACACCTCGCGCATGCAGCCTGGGTGGTCGACAAGCCGAGACACTACTGATTATAACACTTGAGAACATCAGGTGAAACCCTGTCAGTTGGGACCCCATTATTTATGTGGTATCACCATAAGGAGGATACCAGAGTGGAGCAGATGATATTTACTTATTCACCGATTTATCTGACATTTTTCTCCAAAGAAGCTTAATGTTAAGCTACTCACACTGATTTAGGAGGTAGGATTCAAACCAGCAGGTCTAACTATTGTGTCTCCTGCTCCCCTTATGACATTGATGTGTAACTGCTTTTTCTTTAATGAGAAGCATGGTGGAAATTAGAATCCCACCTCATGCCCTTGAATTGATACAGTAAGTTACCCAGCTGTTTAAAAAAAAGAATTAATTTAGTTTTGCATGTCCACAAATGAGCCCAATACAATGCGATACTCTGCAGGCCCTCACAGTTGCTGTAACTGCTTTCCTTCCATTGCAGGAAAGCAGCGCATCTGATATGCTGCACAGCGGCACACTACCTTGAAAAGCAGTGCGAATGGGATTATGTCTAGAGATGCTGAAAGGTGGCTAGACATGCTGGAAACATGACAAACAAACTGACATTGTGTGTGTAAGAGACAGTGAGTGTGTGTTACTGCAATATGCCAAAGTGGTGTGGCAGGGGCCAGTCTAGGCAGCCCTGTTGTGTCCTGCTGCCTCCCAGGGGCGGGGCAAGAGGGCGGTTTGTTTCCCAGCAAGTACCTTTCCCATTGTCCCTCATTACTGTTTACAGGGATTACAGTGTGTTGCTCCCGCCAACAGAACTGGAAACTCCCTCCTCCCATGATAGTGCACTCTGGAGCACTGGGGGGAAGGGGGGGGGCAAACCGTCATGGAGTGCTACATAGTGGTGGTTGAGAGGAAACCCACATGAACATGGAGAGAACACAGGAACAGCAGGTAGTGCAGTGATCAGCAGAGTGAGTTGTTGCTTGCAGTTTGAACACTCCAAGTTCAAAATCAACCCAGGAATATAAAAGAACCCAGTAGAAGGAACCAAACATTGTTAAATCACTTAGGAAACTGAGGAAAGCAACAGATAAATCAATAAACGGCTAAATAACATGCAAACTCAAGACTGAAAATGTCAGATTTGAACCCCTGGCTAAACTCATAGCCCATGACTTGTGAGGTACCAGTGTCACCTGCTGCTCCAAATTGTCACACATTGACTCAAAAACCAGGTAGCAATACAAGGGATATTTAACACTTCAAAAAAATCCTTCTGATCCACCTCTCAAGCCACCAAGTGAACAACTTCACAACAATTCCCTCCAAGATTGGGACAGATCAGAAACCTGCCTCTTTATCAACCATATCCATGGTCCTGGATTTGACCAGAACACCAACAGACCGACTGAATGCCAGAACTCAGGTCTCTCACATATGGCTCAGTGTGGGTCATTTCAGACTACTTTCAATTTGAAGGTTTAAAGCCCTCGGGGGGCCTTGCTCTAGAACCAGTGATGGACACTAAACTTTAAAACTGACAAGTAAATAAATAAAATCAATTCACAACAGGAATGACCTTGAATGTCCACTGACTTCATTCTGTTGTGTTTTTGAAGAAAATAATGCTTTACATGAATACAGCACGCATTCTCGATGAAATGTATCCAGATTACTTATTCCAAAGATTAATAACAATGAAAAATGAATAAGGCATAAATATGCATATACATAACAAATGACTGCAGCAGACAGATAATATTAGATATGCAAATTCCACATATTTTACTTTATATTATAATTGTATTCATATATACTTTATAGAATAAAAGAAAGCCTTACAAATCTTGCTCTGACACACACGCACGCACGCACGCACGCACGCAGTCCTGCTGTCCAAAATACAACAGGCTCCCAACTGAAAAAGACATGACCCAGTAGCTGTTATATGTTATATGCATCTGTGTGCTGAACATGACATATACATCAAAATAGTTTTGTCTTCTCTGTTGGTAAGAACGAGGGGCTACTAAATTCCTGCAGTCTATAGGTGAAATGTAAAAAGGGATGGGTGATGGGAGGGGTCCAGTAGTGACAGGAGCATTATTGCCCTTACATCACTAATGTGCAAAGTTTGGTGATATGTATTTTATTACTTTTCTCCTTTCCACCATACCACTTGACTACGACCAGCTTATCACTCTCTGTGGCGTCCTCCTGTTTGGCAGAACTAACAATAATTATGTTCTAAATTCACCACTTTAAGGTTAATGCAGTTTGGTGCTATAATGTGCTATTACTTCTTGCCTTTTCGCCTTTCTACTTTCTGACCTGGGCAATGACAAATAACTCAGCTAGCATATAATAATTGTCTTTTGGTACCTTATTAGCAGCTCCTGGCAGCAGAACAGACAGAACACTTTATTTCATGCAAGACCCTTGATCCAGAATACTGTAAAGTCTCCTCAAGCGCAGCACTGATCAAAATAAAATCCAGAACTATCGATATGGTTTCAGAGAAAAGGCACAGAGAACAAGCATGCTTTTTGAAAAGATCAGCAGAGGCACAATTATACGCATGCGCTCACAAAGACGCCGTCTATCCCTCCTCTCATTAGCTTTCCCTTGCTGCACGGCCCCTCGTATCGGTAACCATGGTGAGCAGCTGAAATGACTTGTCTGTTGAACCTGAGAGCCACACACAACATGTTTGCTGCATCATTAAATGTCACTGTGCTTTAATGTGAATTATTGTGTTTTTAAACATTTAAATTTGACGCACGAGAAAAATCTGAATTCATAGTCTCCTACCATGTATAAATCACAAATATCACTCAATTCAGATCACACATACAGAGACACTGATTGCAGAAATGAAATGTACAGTCTGTTACTACGGACACGGCGGAGACTAAGTTGCCATGGAGATGGTATCGTGTAGCGAGGCTCCCTAGAACACAGCCTGGAATGCCGTTACTGTCTGAGTGGCCAGTGGAGGTGGAGAGAGGCATTCATTACTGGTCCTGCCCTAGCCAAACCAACCTCTGACCACAACCACACCCCCAACTCTACCTGACTCCAGCACTGTCCTTGCCCTACCTGATCCCTACCAAGGACAAGCCCAGACATTGCTATGTGATGGTAGGTTGTCTACTCAGGTGCTTTCCACACCGGTTAACGCCTAGACAGAAATCATTGATGGCACAACGCTTCTCCAGCAGCTTCCATGCAACATTAAGTAAATCCTTCAACTGCTGAGTCTCTCTCTTCTTCCTTATGCTAAACACCAAGAGAGCGACAATCACACTTACTCTTTAGTGATAAGACCCCGGGGTCCAGTAGGCATAGCCATTTGGGGGTCTAGGCCATGCGTGTCCAAGATGTGCCGTGCAGCCGGGCTCAGTCGCAGCCTAGAGAAAAATAAGCAAGACACTAGGCTGGGTATGGAGAAGATCTAGGCTGATGAGCAGCTCCATAAAAAGTACCAAAGTATTCATCTCTTCCCTTGGACTTATTCATGTTTTATTGATTTACAAAATTTAGTCTCAGAGGAATTAATGAAGCTTTTTTCACACTGATAAGAAAAAAAAAGTTTAATTATTTTGTGTTTAATAACTGTAATAAATTTATATCGATTTGTAGATTGGTTTTGACTTTGACATTCAAGACTCTTTTTCTGGTAATCACACTGGCTTGAAAATCCAGTACTGCTGTAACTCTCAGCCTGGCGGTGATTTGGACTGGAGAGAATGTGTGACCCTCTAAAAGAAAGAAACCTGGAAAAACCATGATATGCTAACTCAACAAAAGACTGTTTGCAAACCAAACAGACTTCAGCTCTGAAGCTGTGCTTTGGCACATTTCCTTAATGGTAGTATGTATGGTGAAAACCAACTGTTGGCTAGCTCCAGTTCAGCAGGTTAGGCCCAGTGACACCACCCACTTGGAGACGGAGACTCCAGGACTCACTGTGCAGAATTCCTTCCGCTAGAGGCTGACTGGTAGACAAGGGGCAGAGCCACGGCAGCAGCAGGGCCTGGAGAAGATGGAGGTATAGCTGCTGCTTTGGGGGCAGGGGGCGGGGCACTGGCCATGGCAGGAATCTTCACGTGTTTCCAATCCTCTCCTTCTTCCACCATGAGGGCAATGAGTGTGCCCAGGTGCACTCCCCGGCTGCCCTCCTCCACCTGCGGATGTGCACAAAAAAAGATGCAAAACCATCAAATTTTATTAATCAGAATTCTTTTTTTGACAAAAGATATCACAAACTGATATGCAGTGGTTTAAAAAAAAATTCCAGATACTGAATCATTGTAAGACAGGCTGTCAAAATCAATTCTGGAATATATGGTTTATAAAGGCACAGTTAAGTCAAAACTGTAAGCAGCTATAGATAAGGGGGGGGGGGTTGAATTGTTTAATACAGCTGCTGAAACAAAAGCTCTGTGATGGAGTCAGTGCTGGAAAGGAGACCAAATGAGTTCAGTGCTGAAATGTGTCTGATAATGAATAGTTGCTTTCAGAGGGAGGTGAAAGATACCTTCCTATAAATTTCTCTGAATTAAGTTTAATCAAGTTGCCTTCCTCAAAAACCCACTTGGGGTTATCAGTAAGGAGAGGACAAAGAGAGCCGCTGAAATGATGGAGACATCTTGATGGGCCATTTGTTTACAGCCCCAAAAGGATGATTAGTAGATGTTTTCCTTTTGAAATTTAATTTTCTCCTCCGTGGCCATGACAACCCAATGTTCACGGAGGGGTTCCTTCTTTCCAGATCCAATCAGGCTGTCATATTTCCACACTCCTTTGTATTCACATGAACTGTTGCGTGTCTCTTCACAAAGGGCACTGCCATTTGGTATGCAGAAGTGCAAAAAACATGCTGTCTATTAATGTCGATACCAATTATTCCTAAATGAGCAGGCAGGAAGTGGGTGTCGCTACTGATTTTGTTTAAAGAAGCGTAAAAGATCAGCACTGTCAGTGTCACTGCTTGAATGGAAGTCAGAATATATGGCAAGGGCCATTTGCAACTTTGAATCACAACAAGCACAGGTGAGTAGACAATGCAGTGAACAGAGATTGTACAGCTACATAATGCCACAACTGATCAAGTTGTGGCAGCTCTACAGACAGACTCTGTCTTTCCTACAAGGTCTGAGAGCCATTTTCCATGTCCCACAACTTACTGTAGTCCAATCACATCAGTGTCTCTGCTTATCACCAAGGCAACAAGAGGAAGGAACAGCATTCAAAAATATTTACACACTGTTTACTGCACTTTCACGTATTTATGTAGTCATTTACTCTAACAAATTTTTACCTGACTGTAAAACAAACACTGACTTTTAACACAAGAAAAACAGATACCTTGCACATACTTGAACAGGTGCATGCATGCACACAACATCCTGTGTATGATTTTTGAAGTGGAACTTCAAAAACCTATACAAAGCCAGACCACAAAATCTCTCATTGTCAAAGTGTCTACAGCAATGTATTCTGATATTTTCAGCAAACAAACTTAGAGGGACCAGATGAGCTCCTGCAGTACCATATGCACTTTGGTCAAAAAGAGAAAGGTGAACAGATCTTGAGAAGTCCTGCTGTGTAGACACATCTGGGGAGTTTCTACAGCACTGTAGCTTCTCAATGCTCACTGTTTGACTGAAAGCAAGGAAAGATACACTGGTGGTGACATAATAGTAATAATCTAATCTTAATTAATGTAATGTTAATTAATACTTCAGTTTCTTAACATAAAACTGGGCAAGTTACCTTTCAATGGAAACAGTTTGTAAATAAATTTGGAAAGCAGTTGTTTAAATACATCCCTTTGGTTTGATATGGCTGTGACTTAAACACCTATCAACTTATTGCTGAAAAATTATGACTAACGGGAGGATATATGGGGCAGAAGGTGGCACAATGGTTAACACTGTCAACTTGGAAAAAAAGCACAAGGGTTTGCATCACTGCCCCTGCTGCAGAACATTTGATCAAGGTACTTACCCTGAATTTATACCATGCAAGTTACTCTACTGTATAAATGGTCAACTCATTGTACACAAAGCTATGTACTTGGAAAACTTGGACAAAGATCAACAAACAGTAATAAACGGAGAACAATAAGCTGGTATCAGTTTAGCATTTTGCTCTAGCGACCTTGTCAATGAACATTTTCAGGAAATAAGGTTCCATCCGAAGAAGGGATAACTAACAGATACTTTAGTCAACATAATCATTCTTCCTTATGAAATAAAAAGTGGGAAAAAAAGCTGTTACAAGGCACAACAATGCCATTCAACTCCTTGGTGGTGCATGATGGAGTGAAAACACATTTGTAAAAAAGATGTTATGGTTCTACAGTCTTTCGAGTTGTTACACTGCAAATAAAGCTAATTAGGCAAATTAGAGGCATTAAAGGATGTAGCATAATAACCTTAATCCCATTATTGCTACAAAATGATAACTATTATAATTCATTGACCAAATAGCTGTGAATTTTGGGAACAGAAATTGTGCACGGGTGAAGAACTGATACTTTCTCCTGTGTGAGGTGGCACAGAAATTAAGGAGTCAGATCTGTGACACACGATGCAGATTCACATGTCAAGGTGAGCTCTGCTGTAAGCAACAAAGAAGTATTTTATAAGCTGAACGTGACCTGGAACGATCCTGAAGAGGCATTCAGAAGTACATTTTTAGTATTTTCCTACCAAATTTACCACTGCAAGCCGTAAAGTTTAGCTTTAATTCATGGCAATCCATTTCCACTCCCCATTACACAGCGAGGCTCTTATTTTTCACTGGTGTAATTCAGGTCAAGCACCTTTTTATGGGTTCTAAAAGGAGGACTCCTGGTGAGACCTTAACCGGCAACCCTGGAGCTAAATTCCAGCTTGTGACCACATACGACCGAGGAAGGGCTGCGAGTGCCACTGAAAAAGGGCGCTAATCCGAGGTAATGAATTACTAAGCGCTAAATTGTAATTTAATGTAGTGCAAAGGCCTGAGAGGGTGCCAAACACTGGACCCCATCCATACTAATCTCACCAGTGGAAACCTAAGATGCAGAGCTCACCTCCACAGTTGGGAGGTACATCACTTGCTGTTGCCATGGTGACTTAGTGGGTGGGTTGAGGACGAGGGGGTAAAGTGTCACTGGGAAAGGACCACTGGGACATCGTTCTTTAGGCTCGATGCTGCTGTGAATAGTCACAAGTGGCATCTCAGTTATGAGTGCAATCCCAGCTATGCCTCATATGCAATTAAAAAAAAAAAAAAACCTTGACCATCAAGATCCCTGGAAACCCGATTAAGCCGTAAAGCTGTGCCTCCTTTAGAAAGAGAACAAAAGGAGCCTGAAAGCTTCCAACCCACAATCAGACAGTCAATAAACACTCATTACACCAGGGGGTATTTACAGATGAATGCTGACTGCGCTTTCTCCATTTGGCGTGATTTAAAAACAGGCACAATATCTTTGCTCTGTGTGTTGCCTCGAGGATGCATAGCTGCATAGTGCCACTCATTTCCAACAACGACCATAGAGCTCAACACTGCCATCACCTGACACTGAATGCACTTTCAACACCTTTGTTCTCTACATTCCGTGGGGATGTTGTAGGTCTTCTGTTCGGTTATTGCGCCTAATCACTAAACTGGTTAGGGATTTGGGGATGAGGCAGGAGTGGCAAAACTGAAAACAAATTCATCACATTCCCATGCTCTGCCTTCAGGCTGGAAAAATAAGAAACTTAAAACTAGACGAAGGATGGGAGCAATCTGTTGACTGATGAGCATCTTTCACCCCCCTGTACGATTCAGCAGTGCAGAAGGGAAGGTAGATTGGATGGTGATCAAGGCTGCAGTTCTTCTCCCTGCTGTACAGCACACTCAAAACCCAGTACCTGCACACAAATTACTCAATAATGATGAAAGGAGGGACAGGAGGGACATCATTTAACTTGTATAGAATACACCCAGTTAGTCCATAGGGAATGGGAAGCAACCCCCCCCCACCCCTCCAAAAAAAAAACGGGTATTTAGAGTACAATAAACATGCACCCAAGCAGAATATGGAAAATTCATAGCCTGTGCATTTTTTCTCCCCTTATTACTATTGGGAGTTTTTTTTGTTTTGTTTTCCTTTCCTCAGTTGCCACTTGGTTTATTTACACATCTGCTGTTAAGTTGCACACAGAGGCAGATAATCAATGTCACGTTCCCTCCTTGTTGTTTATCCCTTGACCTTTATTTCCTGCTCTGTGTCATCCATTAAGAAGAGCATTACATAAATTAAAATATAATTCATATTTTTATGCACGTTTCCCCTTTTTATACAATTACCTCAGATGAACCGGTTGCAGGAGCTCTATAGTCCCCATCTGAACTGTAAATTAGGAGCATGGGTTTCAGTTTGAACCCTGTCTCATCTCGATGCCATCTTCTGTTCACCTGCTCCTCATCAGATGTGGGCAAAATGCAGCAAAAAGACATCCATTCACACAGAATTTTCTCCAAGGTGTTCTAATATGGCATTCCAACAAAAGCAGATAAAATAAGACAGGGCTCCTCAAGGTTCACAAATTCATTAGATTAGCAGCAAGGATCTTATTTTTTCTGGCTCATTTTCTGTCCCACCACTATGCACCTTCCCTCTATGGTGAACTATCTTGGCACCATGATGGGACAGAGGCAAATTCGAGTGACAGAGCAAAGAAATCACAGTATTTCTCAGCCTGTTCCAGTACTGTATTTTATAGTCTATAAAAAAATGGATCAGAAATTAATTTTGTGGATCTCCAAAAAAAGCTAAAATATTTTAAGCGATGAGAAACACCTATTACCATCTATTTATTTGTGAACCGTTACGGTCCGCATGGGAACACCCACAGAAGACAGCTGAGAGAATTCTGGTTACTCCTGTTTATTACAGGCAGCTGGACTGCCTGGCACTCAGTGGATGTGTAAATGTGTTTGGCAGGACGAGAGCTCCGGGTGTGTGTGCTGACGGGAAACCCCTCTGCTGGCTCATCGCTGCCACTTTTCTTTTCTTTGTTGCCTTACAAAGATCAGGCATCAAAACTGAATGTGCACAGACAGACAATGAGCCAAAAATGGCATTAAGGAAACACACCCCTGAGTCACGGATAGAAGGTCTAACCTTAGGCAGGGTTTGGATGTTCACAGCACTCAAATAAGGTTAGTCCTGCCTTCTGGCATAAGATGCTAGTTTCTTAGCGCCGTGTTCCCCTTTTGGCAGTTAACGGCACGGTTAAGACAAAATGTTGCACAGCGGGTTAAACAAAGCTCCACTGAAAAACTCTTTTTCCATATGAGCTGGACAAAGAGACTCAACTCAAGATCCAGGCTGAATGTGATCCAGTTGACAGGTGGACAACAAACTGGATGAGGATTATTATAAAAGTAACGCATTTTCCTGGATACTGCCAACGGTTGTTTCAGCTGGAGACAAATGAGGACCTCAGCATCCATGACATTAGTTTAATGGTGAAGGAACAGGGATTGTGAGTTAAAGCCCCAGGAAGTGTCCAACTCTCTGACTAGAGCTATAATTGACAGCCAAACTAGTGGAGTTGCAGACAAAATGACTTGCAAACAGATGTCCTGTCCCAACTGTGTTCATAAACTGAGGAGCTGGTGCACAATATCTGTTGTTCATCTCAGTTTGGAATATGCTTCTTGTGAATCATCATTTCAACCTCATTTAAGGCTGACAAGCAGGTCAACGCTCCGTCTGTTTGACTTGTTTCTTAGATATCTACCATCAATCTCTGTGATCTTAAGAGATGAATTTTAGCTTGTAAATATAAAATCTCACCTTTAAATGTGCATATATTATGCAGAGTGTATTAAGATGTGTTAAAGGAACTGATCTTGTTTAGTAGGCAGAGGGGAAGAATGAAAGCAGTGATGGTAAAAGAAGCTAAGAAGCTAAGCCCTGAAGAAGCTGTATGAAGACTAGATCCAACAGAAGAATAGGGGAAGAAACGGCAAGAGGGGAAGGCTTTCAGATAGCAGCTGCATGAAGCAGCCTTCACATGAACTTTTGCCAGGCCTGCAGCCTGTGGACTAATGCCAGGTCTAGAGCAGATGGACTGTTGGGTGGGACGGAAGCTGATCCGGCAGGAGTGGGATGACTCCAGACTGGGAGTAATGGCGAGAACTGTGCTGCTAAGAGGATTTCAGCTCCTTCCAGCTGCTCTATATAAACCCTTTCGAAGATGAAAAAGACATGTGGTGTCCTGTGTCATCTTCACAAAACACAATCCATATCATGAACCATCTCTGGCTGACAACGCTGAACTCACCAGACAGAAGGCTGACACTGACAAGAGCAAGCTCAGACTCATGTTCAGCTTTGAGCTTCATACACGAGGAATATGGTGGTGGAGGTGAAACAGTATTTATCCTTTTCACTGGCTTTCCTGTTCTTAACCATTTTGTCCGTCAAGCCTGCTGTTATCTCAAGGCATTAGTGACTGTTCTTTGTCATCGTGTCTCTGTGCAACAGCTTATTTAGCCAGATGCCCTATGCATAAAGAACTATCACCATTGATTGCTTGGATCAAGATAGACATCCGGAGGCGAGCAAGTTGTGGTCAAGGTCTACAAAGGAACACATTGTGTGGCACAATATATCAGTGTGCTGATGGTGCTTGCACATCAATCTTTCCGAAGTTTGCATTTCCTGGTTGACAGGCTTGGATAAGTGGTTACTGAAAACCATTTCTAAATAATCCTTCTGGACCATTCATAACATGTTATAAACCTAGCAGCTTCAAAGACAGAGCTGTGGTGTAACCATGGTCATCCAAAGAATGAAGCTCTCTACTGCTGCTAGTCATAATCTGGATGAATACAGCCTGGAGGACTGAACATTACTGGGGGGGAGGGGTGTCATCAAATAACATTTCGTGCCATACCTCAATACCTCACCCATAATGGTTTCCATGGAAACCTCCTCACTGCAGCTATAGCTGGGAGATGGAGAGAACCAGAAATTCATGTTCACTATATAAACTTAAAAACATCTCTGTGCTGTCAGCGCACTTGTATTGAGCTGTAAATCTGACATGGTAACAAGACCGTGACCATGTGACCACAAGAACGCAAGTGATCAGTCACACAGACGTCAGCACAGCTGGCTGCCAGCACAGTGAAGCCTGTGCCAGGGAGTGAGTGAGATGAATTGCTTTGGCATGTGATGTGCCTTTTGACTGCCAAGGTGCCCCAGTTTTGAGATGAACCTTCACAGCTCCACCTCTGCATCGTCCATGCAGTTTGTAAATTCTCTGCCACCCAAGAAATACATCTGGGAAAATATGGCCAGTTTCAATGCAAATTCTATAGTGTTTAGGTTGGGAAGTTTTTTTGTCAATGGGAAAAAAAAAAAAAACTCTTATTCAGTAACAAAATAATATGTGGTATACTACAGTATACTACTATTGCTAATACAGGAAAATACTGACAGAAATATTATCATACCTATAAACTATGAAACAAATTTCCCAGACAGGCACTATGTTTTCGCACCCAATGCTGTTCAAAAGCTAGTCTGGCTATTAAATTAAGAGTAAAGAAAGCTAAACTACTCTCATGAAATGCTGGCAAACTGAGCCAAACAAGCTGCTCTAATAGAGGGTTGATATAAAGAAATCCACCTGCATTCTATTAATTGAAATGTTCTATACTGACTATACATGGACACTCAAAAAAAAAAAAGATTATCACCTAAATTACAAAATATATGATCAATAATACTTTTAATAATTTTCCCAAATTTTAGATGATAGGCATGCCATGACATTTGTTTTCGGGGGAAAAAAGATACCATAGTATCTTCTAAATGCAAGTCAAGAGCAGGTTACCCTACCAGAATCTTGGCCAGAATTCCATCATCATTGGACTCCATGGTGACCACAGCCTTGTCGGTCTCGATCTCACAGAGGGCATCACCAGCCGCCACAGACTCACCTGTAAGAAGCGGAGTGAAGCAGTCAATAAACAAAACTTATAAAGTTTTACAGCACTCTAAGCATAACTACCTTTAAAATTACCAAAGAGTATCATTTTTTGAGGGAACTGAGGAGAAATTAAAAACCAGTAATATTCACATTATTATTTTTATTTTAATTTTTGCCATGAAATCATGATAAGTTGGTCTGTACAGTAAGAACAGACAAGTTAAATAAAGTATCAGCTGGCACACTTTTTAAGAATGCTTTTACCTCCAATTAGTAAATTTAAAAGCACTTTTGTCAAACATTGTTGATACTGTGAGCTGCAGAGTCTTACGATCACATCCTTGTTAACGTACTGATTTTCGCCTGTAAAACACTTAGCAGCACATCTCATTTTATCGCTTTCATAATATTCTTGGCCTAATACAAAAATTTTAAAAGTATACTGAAAATCCTGGCCACAAGCTCCTCATCGTGACTCCAATTCATTTTGAAAGTAAGTTATCAGACTAATGATTTACAAAGAACCGCAGTGTGCCCAGCAGTACCTTTGGTGTATTACCGCAGAGACAGAACTTGGTTAGCTACTGCAGGATAAAATATTCCACAGATGTCAAAACACATTTACTGCTTAGACTGGAATGTGATTATTCCTAAATTGCTCAATCACACAGAATTCTCATATTTAATACCGCTGACGACAAGAGTAAAAAACAAGGCATCTAATGTCAATCCAGGCGCAGCAGTGCCCTCTCCTGCAGAGCAGAGGTATGGCATGCAGAGAAAGTTCATGACACCCGAACCAGATAGCATGGGGTAGGCAAACAGACCCTTAATATGGAAAACAATATGACAAAAGAGGAAGACTGCTTTAGGATCCAGATATGTACCTTATTACCTGAGAGTGTTTGCTGTTCTTAATGGGGGCCGATGAGGCTGGGGGCCGATGAGGCTGGGTGACTCAGCCACATGCCGCAGGAACCAGCTGCTCAAAACTAATGAACTTGGACTACTAACCTTCACTGACCGAAAGAGAACTCATGTCTGACTGGGTCTTGAGGGTTCAGGAGGACATTGTTGAACAAATAAAAGCAAAACAGGGTTTTGTTCTTATAATGAATCTGCTGACAAGATGCAGCTTGTATCCATCCTTCATCTTTCATGTTTGTCTTATTCCAGGGTTGGTGGTTATTCACTTTCATTTATTTCTTTATTATTGTGCCTTCTCTAATCACAGGTCTACAATCCCTTAACTGCAATTCTGATATCCTAAAAACATACTGTTTTATGTACGTTTGGTGTCAAAAGTCTTTTGATGGCAAAACCTGACCTGACGCCACCCACATTTGAGCTGAACATTGAAAAAGGAGGTAAAGATGCCCAAGTCGGTAAGAGTGAGAAGAAGAAAAGGAAGCATATGACATTATCAGTAGTCCAGAAAGTAGAGTTATTGCAAAAGCTTGTTGGTAGTATATCTGCAAGGCATCTTACTGAAAAATCTTACTTAAAGAAACAGAAAGATATGCTGCTGAAGTTAAGTAACGACCAAAGATGAATGAAAAATAGGAAAATGTCACACAGGGCAAAAAATGAAGATGCTGACTGTGAGTTTAAATGGCTTTGACGTTGGCACCAATGATTTCAGATACAGGATCTTGGAACTGTATTAATAAAAAATTTCAGTACATACTAAAATACTGTCCTTAAGAGCACAAAATAAAGCAACACGGTGAATGAAAATAAGTGTAAACAAATGTATGCAAAAAGCAGAAGCTGAAAGACTTTCATTGACAAAACAGCCTCCACAGGTACTGATGATAAATTATAATTTTGACAGGTACTTTTCTTGTAGAGAAAACTCACTTTTGAGCTCCAGAGGTAGTTTCATTGAGGCTGATATATGTGCTAAAGATAGAAATTATGTCATTATGGTCCAGAGGGATAATAATTAATGACAGCCACTACTCGACGGCCTTGACTTCTCACTGATCATAAAAGACTGAAATGACTGCTTGCAGCTCAACAAATCACTCAGTCAGAGGTACCAACGTCTGCCAGGAGGCATGAATTTACAGGGTCTCATTTACCTTCCTTTTTCAGCCACTTGACAATGTTGCCCTCCTCCATAGTGGGAGACAGAGCAGGCATTTGCACTTTTAATGGTGGTGCACCTACATGAAAACAAGAGGAAAAACACAATGGCAAACCATCCAAAACGACAGGAGCATAATTCTGTGCAGAGCGCACAAAACAGTAAGCGGTGGTGTTCTGAGGGAAAAGGTTCTTGGGGGCTCATCAGTCAACCTAAAACAGACATCGTTTGATTGGGAGAAGAAACAGGGAGAACCCACAGGCAAGTCCCAACCACTGTTCCACTGTGGTCCTGCCCAATTGTCCTTCCCTCACAAATCCTTTCTCACTGGGTGTTTCCCACATTTTGTCTGCATATTTTATTCCGAGCTGGGCTCCACGGGGCTTAGGTTTGGAAGATACACACTTGTATGCACAGATGGCAGCTGGAACACTTTTCAGCTGCATTTTCATTATTCATCTGAAAGCAGAAGGTCAGCAGCTGTGGGGGCTGGAGGTGGGGATGACAATGTCTCGGACAGCAAGGGGGTCTGATCACAACACCCCCCACCCAGTGTTCTGATCCTGAGGTAGCAGCACCAGGAGCCCCTGACTCACAACAACCCTGAGGTCAAGTGTGGCAGTGCCAGTTTGCGTGATGCTGCTGCAGAAAGGAAACAGGTTGGAAATTCCTAATAAAAATCATGGGCCTGTGGCTTTACCAGAAGCTCTCTCTGAACTTAAACCGCATCAACAAAGCAGGTCAAACCTCAGACTATTTGTCAGTGAACTGCCACTGCCCCATACAGAACAATCCTCTTCACTGAAATGTAAAGAGATATGAGTATCAGTGAAATCTGTTTGGTGTAAAGAAGTCAAGAGTCAAAATTTTACAGGGCAGTTACCTCTGTGTAGCTGATATTAGATAAAATAAACTAAAAAAACAGAGGTTCTCCAAATCAGTGACAAACCACTATCAGTCAGAATAATTCCATTAAAACCACTATATTTGTTTTTCGGTCCTTAAAAGAAAACACAACACAAATTTAAGCTTTAATAATAATAATAATAATAATAATAATAATAAAGACTTGCATCATACTGCTGTGTATTATAGCTTTGTATACGAGTTTTTCAAAAACAGGTGAATAAACAGGAATATCGAAAAGATGTTCAAAATGTTCTCCCCTGCATTTACAAAAATACAAATTACATACAGAATTATTACTATTATTATCGTCAATAATAATAATAATAATAATAATAATAATAATAATGCAAGTACGCTATCAGTTTATCCCATACATAAAGATGAAAAGCAGCTGACAGAAAACGCACATCATGAAGTGTCCGTAAACAGACGTTTTGTTTCTAGCGCTGTGTTCCTCTTGTTTTAAAAATAACATTAGGATTTATAAATGCGTAATAACTGATCTGACCACAATGACAATTTGAAAGGTAAACGGTTAGCTATAAGGGAAACAGCCAGCTGGACAGCGAGAATGCACTTACATAAATACTTACCAAGGAAGGCTGAGGACTGAAAAATATTTCTGAAGTGACTCCGACATAACTGCGGCGTTTTCACTGAACTGTTCAATTTTATGAACGTCAATCCAAATACTGTTCCGCGCCGACCGAGCCACCAGGTGGCCGCCATTTTGGTGTCCTCGCAGCGGGACCTAGGGCTGCCCTATGTGCTGCCTGAGGAAAATTTTCCTGCCCGCTGGTGGCGACAGTTGCGCGTTTCATACTGAAAGAAATGACGTGATAAACTTTTCATCTAGAAAACAATGATATTATAATTATTTTATAATTAATATTTTAATTGTTTTAATGAATTCGGTATTCTACTCAGGCAATCATCTTTGCTGTCCGTTTTACTGTACTGAACTGTACTGTACTGTTCCAAGTGTTCCCGGAGAAACTGCTTTCCGTAATCTTTTTTACATCTTAGCTGCAGAATAACAACAAAATTAACCTTTAGCGTTGAAATAACGTGGATGCAGGCAGTCGCGTGGTGAGAGGAGTTTGCAACATAAAATGCATGTTGGTTTTATGTACTTTTCTGAGCATGTTCTGGAAACCCCGCATGCCCTGTGATTATTAGCAAACCGGACTTAACGTTTAAACTCAGCTGTACATAACTTAACTTAGAGGGTCACTCATAATAAAAACTTAATAATCACACTGGTTAATAAACTATCAGGAGAAAAAACAGTTACCAGTCATAATAGTCACTCACTTAATTTCTGAAAAATCATTATACTCATAATTCAGTTATAAATACGTGCTAATAAGTTTAAAATTACTCACATCCTAGGTTGTTAGAGTATATTGCCCCGTTGAGCTTTTTATCATGACTTTTTTAGTAACAATCTGGCACAGCAGCATGAAAACAGAAATAGCAACATATGAATAAAACCAGATTTATAGTACTGTGCAAAAGTCTTAGGCACCTGTGGGAAAAATGCTATAAAGTGAAGATGGTTCCAAAAATAATGCCATGAATACTTATTAATCAATAAATGTTCTCAAAAGTGCAGCAGACAAAAAAACCCCTATCAGATCAATATTTGGTGGGACCACCCTCTGCCTTTAAAACAGCATCAATTCTCTTATGCAAACTTGCATGCAGTTTAAGGTAGAGGTTGGTAGGTTCTTCCAAACATTTTGAGGAACAGTTCTTCTGCAGACTTTGACTGTCTCTGCATGTCCTCCCAGACTGACTTCATCATGTTGAGATCAGGGCTCTGTGGGGACCAGACCATCTGCTGCAGGATTCCTTCTTTTTGCTCAACATAGTTGTGTATGACTGAGATTGGGTGTTTGAGGTCATTCTCAGGCTGCAGAATGAATTTGGGACCAATGAGAAACCTCCCTGATGGTAGATAAGAATCTACCTGTACTTCTCAACACACATTGAAGTTGCATGCCTAAGACTTTTGCACAGCACTGTATATATGCACACTACTCCATTTAGCAGATGCATTTCTCTGCATGGTGTCACAGCACCTGGTGCTTCACAGGCCCTGGAATGTGAAGTTTGCATGTTCTTCCCATATATTCAAACTATTTCACAATTCAAAGATGTGTGAACAAGTTGCAATAAAATGTTCATTGTGTGTGTGTGTGTGTGTGTGTGTGAGAGAGAGAGAGCGATATTTTCCTTTAACTAATGCTCTATCCGGTGTGTATCCTGCCTCACACCCCTTGCTTCCAAGATACAGTTTAGACCACCATGACCCTGCACTGCACCAACGGTTATTGATAATGGACGGATAGATGAATTATTCAGATCCTTCTGCTCAGGAGCCACATTCCTCTTAAAGCGACCTGTAATATTTTTAGCTTTAATGTTTCACCATAAGTTTTGTACAGGATGAGGACTGCTGGGTTTTTCAAAATTAAGGGTTAAATCTAGTCACATATATTCTGAAACCTGAGAAGACCTTCCCTTCAGCATAGTGCTCTGCTGCAGTAGGAGCTGTTTACACTGCTTATCTTTTACAGCTGTCTACTGCAAACAGGACTTTGTGTGAACTGTCATTGCAGGCTTTTTCTCTACTATAAATAACCACATCCCTTCTTGGTTACTAGACAGTAGGTGGCAGTAGTCACCCTGAAGATTGTCCCTGAGAAACCAGAAAAAAAATGTCACTCAGCAAGTTTAATTGGCAAATTCTGGCCCACGACAAACAGTGTATGCATGTATATGCTTGTAGGCCCTGGCAGTTTCTGCTTTGAAAAAAATAAAGGAAAAGAATCAGGATTTTCCCTTCACTTTAGTATTCCCTCCCAGACTTCCTTTCGCTATCCCTCCTGCAGTGGCAGCAGAGAAAAGAAACAACCAGGAGAAAGGAGTGCTTTGCTGTCTGCCAGCACTATTTACACAGAGTAAACTAGAGCCCTAGGAGGCCAAGGAAGAAGATTTGGAGTGCTTTGGTGCCCGACTCCCTGTGGTTTCCACCTGCTGGCTCCAGGCTCCGCGCCTGCCATTGTTTCTGAAGGTGAAGTACACAGTGAAACTCATGGGGGTCCAGAGGTCAGACCCAAGTTGTAAAGATAAATGTAAATCGGAGGGAAGCTGGGAAAAAATTTAGTATTCTGAACAGCAACCATAAAGTCATGAGGTTCACATCACCAAAGGTGGAGATGCAGAGTGAAGAGGCGGTTAAAGGAAGGTTCAGGTGGATGGAAAAAGATGGCAGGCACTCACCCCCCGTGCTTTCAGTGTCACAGGTGTGCATGGTTTCTGACACCAGATACCACAAAGGGAGCTTTGAGCGATAAGCGCTATTATTTTAAATTCGTGATTCGGTATCTTCCCGACGAACAATGGCCCTTGTGAGGAGCACTCAGGCAATGCGACTGCTGCCAGCAGTTATCTTGCACTATTTCCCTTTTCCTGAAGCACAAACCTGTTATATCAATGTCTTTTCTTTTTAATATTGAAAAAACTGTGCAAAAAGCACTGCCCATTCAAATGGCAACATTATCTTTCAAATGTGAAAGATATGTAGTGACACATAATGTATGTATCTAAAGAAATACACTGAATAGCTTGCCTGTAGAGCGCTGATTTGACTAGCCAGCACCCTGTCTCACAATCTAAATCAACTGTTGCCAAAAATTGTTTAATCTGTAGCTCTGTTTGCATTGCATTTTAAATCAGAGATTCAACTAAGTGTAACAATTTATCTGCAGACAAAAATACTTTCTGTGCCTCAGATTAGCCAGTATTTTTCTCAGAAGTCCTCTAAAGTCCTCATAGTCTGCTTGGCAAATGAATTTATAAAAGGAAGATATTAGTTTACTATTACAAGCTTGCAGGTCTTAATGTCAAATGACACAGAGGTGGTGCAGTGGTTGAGGACCCAGCCTTCTGACCTGAAGCTTCCTGTTATCTGTAGTTTAGCTGCCTTGAGAAAGATACTCAACTTGAATTGATCCAGTTTAATATTCCACAGTTAATACAGGTTTGTATTGCAAATTATATTTTTTAGAAGAGTATCAGATGGTCAAAAATCTAATAGTAATAGTTGAGCAGGCAGGTCTAGGCTGTGTTGTATACAGATACTGGGGGAGTGAAGCTTATTTATGAAATATAAAACAACAATGTTACACAACACCATTCCTTTGCACCACAGTGTTGTGCTCTTATACTTCAATCTGTTCCATGCTGTAGACTAGTACAGTGTGTTTAACCACACAGCAGTGTGTAGCAGTACGTACATGGGTGTTTATCACCTCACGATCGGGGATAGGGGTGTGGAGATCCCTCTAGCACTGTGAACAAGACCACACAGAGCAACACCCAGAAAGGGCACAGTGTGGTCCATTTGCGTCCGAGCCAGCAGGCGGTGCCTTGCTGGGATTGTGCTTGGCTGTTGGCTGCAACAGAATACCACTACAGAGGATCCTCCTGGGTGACATGCTGTTCTGCTCTGCCAGCTCTGCCCAGGCCATGTGTGGGAGCATGGTGGGACCCGCGGTGTGGTTTACAACCGGTTTGGGGTTGGGATAACACACCCACTTGGCCAGTTTGACTGCCACAAGGATGCCACCTTCATGCAGATTATTCCTGTTTACCTAAAATGTGGTGCCTGGTTCAGAACCACACAGTCTGCCCCCTGTGTCATCACCTCCCACAATTTGTTTTTTGTTAATTTAACCATTTAATCCACAGTGATTTAAAATGCTTTTTCAATAGGATCATTTTTATTGTATCAGTTCAAGATTACTACCTTGATCAAGGAAACTACTGCAGGAATCAAATTCAAGTCTTCTGGTGTCCAAGTAATGAAAATAAAGCTTTATCCTATCTATCTATCTATCTATCTATCTATCTATCTATCTATCTATCTGTATATGTGTATGTGCCTATCAATGTGTTCTGTCACTGCTTTATATGCTGCTATAGCCTTGCGCCATTTCCTTCTGAATTAATGAAGATGTTACTGATGGATTGATTTATTAATTCATTTATTCAGTTATTCATCCATTACAGCCAGTAACACATAACTGTTAAACGGCACAGACTGGATGCAAGTGTTTCATCATTATCCTTAATGGGAGCATAATATTTTTCTGTTATTAGAATTTTTATTATTGTTATGAGTAAAGTTATGGGGAGCCATGTTGATACAGAGGGTCACGATGGCACCTCACAGCACTTGAGCTGTGCATTTGGACATGGGTTTGAATCTGGTTTAGTCAGATTGTATGTTGTCCCAGTGTTTGAATAAATTCTCCCTGTTTCTTCCACAGTCTGGAGATAGTATTTCTTTTAGGTTGTTGTTGAATATGTGAGTGAGTGAATGTGTGTGTGTGTGTGTGTGTAACTGTCCTCTGATGGACTGGTGTCCCATCAGTGTGACACTCCCTCTTTCACTCTTCTTCCACTCTGGACCATCGTAACCTTAAAGTGGACAAGCAGTTATTGATAATGGAAGGATGGGATAAAGTTAGTAGTAGTTTTGGAGAACAAAAACATGTCCCGGTAGCTCTGTCAGCAGTCATGATGGGTTGGCTGAGGCCTGTTAGGGAAATGAGCCTCATGCCGAGGGCATCACACCGCATATCTGTTAGGGTCATTTGCCTAACAGCTTTGTAATCTGTCAGTCAGAGGGCCTCGACTGTACAAATTTACCTATACCTTGCATAGAACTGGTGAAGCAAAAAACAGAGAAACCTGCCTGACATTGATTTGAGTTGTGATTTTGAAAGGCATGGCGGCCACTGTCTCCCTGCCCTGTGGGTGTAAAACAAAAGAAATGATTCTACTGTTTGTGGTTATTTGCATAGAGCTTTGCTGTACCTACGATATTACATCATTTATGAGCAGTACCACAGTAAACCAGGTGGTGAAGTGGATATTGCTGTTACCTTCCAGTGAAGGTTCAGAGTTCACTTTATTATTATTTTGCCTTATACAGATGCACAAGAGAATGAAATGTAGTTTCTCTGTGGAGCACAGTACACTAAAATGGCAGTAAGATGACAGAAGACAACAAACACAAATTAAAAAGACGAGTAGATGAATAGGTAAATAGCATAGATACAAAAAAAAATCAATATGATGTACTGCATAGATAAATAAATACATAAATAATGAACAAAGTCAGAATAAAAGACCAGTGCAAACAGTGAGTTAGTACAGTGTCATGGGGGGGGGGGGTGTTGCTGATCAGTCCCTATGTTTTCCGGAATTCCTGACAGTCTGCAAGAAAAAGGGCTGCCTGGTCAGAGGCAATGTAGTGGCACATCTGTATAAACTGTTGAGCATGGGAGGTAGAAATCCAGCTCTTTTCAGTCTCCTCGCTGTTATGCCTTTTTCACCAGATGGGTTGTGTTGTGGGTCCAGGAGAGGTCTTTGGTCATGTGGACTCCTAGAAACTTAAAGCCAAATAGCTCAAGTCCTTCTGAAGTCCACAAGAACCTGTTTACTCTTGTTGACATTGACACACAGACTGTTGTTCTTGCACCGGGCTTCAAGCTGCTTCAGCTCCCCTCTGTAGGCTGACTCATCATTGTTGGAAATGAGACTCACAACTGTGGTGCTGCCAGCACATTTGACAATGTGGTTGCTGTCATATTTGACAATACAGCTGTGGGTCAGGAGAGTAAAACAGCAGTGGGCTGAGCTCGCAGCCTTGTGAAGCAACAATGTTCAAGACGGTGGTTTAGAGGTGCTGCTGGGGATCTTCGCAGTCTGTGGTCTGTTGGTCAGGAAGTCGAGGGTCCGGGTCTGGGGTTCAAATTCCACTTCTGCTGTCACACCTTAGGTCAAGGTTCTTGCCCTGAGCTGGTACAGTACAGTTACAGACCTGTATACACTAGTAAATCAGTGTAATTAATTTCATATATCTCCAACTCTATAAAAAGGTTCCAGATAAGTGAAAAATAATATTTAAAAGCAGGGGATTCACAACATTTTCCTGTATGAGCACTGTGTTATTTCTGTCAAAGAACGCTGGAAATACCTTCCTATGCCACGTTCAGGTGTCTCTTATGACATGTTCCATGAATTAATTCGGTCACATTTTTCAAGGAAATTCTAGCAGCAGTGGTGTTTCAAAGTTCATATTATGCAGAGATTTGTTGGGTTTTACGGGGATGTGGGGAAAAGTATCTGAAAGGCATCAGCATAAAAGCACAAATTTTCACTGGTTTAGTTAAAATTCTACAATCAAATTATGATGGCTCATGTAAGACTGAAACCTGACATTTTTATTTGTTTTTGTGATTTTTTTCAACATGGCTCATCATCTCTGACAGGTTATGAGAATAAATAGAAAAAATATAATTTTTTTTCAGTATTCAGTTTTATGCAGTTCTGATGACAAAAGCTGGACCTTGGATGACAGATGCTGAAAAAAACCTGTCAGCCGAACTGATAATAAATACAAGACATTGTTCTGGACATGGACTTGATTTGGCTTTTGGTTATCTTTTGTGTGTGTGTGTGTGTGTGTGTGTGTGTGTGTGTGTGTGCTGTATATGCCACATCATGTAAGCTGAATCTCTGTTTGTTTGTTTTTTAAGCCACAGATTTGAAATTTAACACACAGGTACAGGTTGTTGAATAGTCAAGTTTGTTAAACTCCAAAAAAACCACTGTTTTCATAAAATAAAATTGAGTCTTTATAGGGTTAGAGAAGCTGACTTAGTGGCATCACACACAGCATATATTAATGTTCCATTTGCAGTATACATTCATGACGCTGAGGGCCTCTCTCACTCCCTAATTTTGCTTAAAAAAGTTTAGATGTTGTGAGATTTTGGAAGGACATTAATCACTGTTTGCAACAAGGCCAGGCCAACTCCAGTGCTCCCAGTTCAGCTTGTGATTTCTAGAACAAATAAATGTGTGTGACTGAAAACAATGGGGGGCATAATAGCTGGTTGTGGCTTGATAAAACCGACACTTGTGGGCAAATGAAGTGGCCTTCAGAACAGATAATGGGTGCGAGAACAGTCGGTGGAGCGCAGCAAATATGAAAGCATCACATGACGAGGGGACACATTTGCCTGTGATTCACCGGGTGGGGGTCAGTGTAAGGCGAGGGGCTACAAGGGCAATGGTGGTATCTTTCTGGCCATCTCTGAAATGCTGTCCCCTGTGTCTATCCAAAAGGCATGGATTGGGCCACATGTCAGATGGAGACTAACTTGCTGACATTTTGCCTCAACAGAGATAAAACCACCCTGGAGGCCCCTGTTTCCCACCAGAATTTTTCGCTCAACATGATAGATGGAGCACCAAAAAACAAACTGTGCACAGTCCAATCCTGTACATCATTGCAGGGATCCAGTGTCTGTCCAACTAAACCTGGATTTCCCATCCATTTATTATCAGTCACAGCACAGCCACACATCCATTCATGCACAGTAATGGTGTCACCACTGTGTTTTTTGGACTGTGGGAGGAAACAAGAGCACCCAAGAGAAACCCACATAGATGCATGGAGAATATACAATCTGTATACAGACTCTGCTGGGATCAAACCTATGCCTGGACCCAAACTGGTGCCAAAGACCTCTGAGGCACCAGTGCTACCTGCTGCAGTGTAATTTTGCAGTGAGGAATTTTCAACTGCCACTGTATTTTACCTCACTTTTTCACCCTGTGGTACCAGCACCATGCGGTCTCCATTTACAGTAACTCAGTTACAATAATCATCACTCTGGTGTGTGCTTCAAATATATCCTTTATTTGGTTTAAAGAATTTTTCACAGTTTATACCCATCATTCTACAGTACATACTTCAAAAATATCTCTTAAAGTTACTTAAAAAGATTTTCTTTTACTGTGACAACATTGTCTACGTATAAATAGGGGCTCCAGACTGCATTTGGTGCTAATGGTTCTGCTGACACTAGCTGGCATCACTGTCACTGTTACTGGACTAACCATTGGAATCGAACCCTGGCTGCTTGCAGTTTGTCCTGGTCAAGTGTAGTTTTCCTGCACTGGTGTTATTCATAATTACAACACATCGCATTTCATGCCTGCATCATTTTTGTGTGCATCTGACTGACTTCAGAGGCCCTGTGCAACAAAGAACATTCAACCTGGACCACAGTATCAGAAAGCTTCACAGACTTCATCGCTTTTGCAGGTTCCAGTTAATGGCTCCAGATCCCTCCTTGCCAATCCTTTTTTGTGTCCAGAGTGGACTTTGGACCTTCAGCAACAGTCATGAGGAACCCCTGAGAAGCTGCTATCTTTGGAATGGAGCCCCTGCTCTCCTTCCAGGTACTGGCCTTGTCTTCCGTTCTACTTCCAGAGTATCCAGCTCTGCTGGTCAGATTTTTCCTCATCTCATCTTTGTTTGTAGACCACGATGCAAGCTCCAAAAAAACAATTATTTTTATATATTTAAAAGATCTACAGTATATTTTAACTGAATTTTCAAATCTATTTTTATGTGTTCCTTCAGAATTAAAGCAAGGAAATCCCTTTCAGGTGCAACTGAACATTAATTTAATCAACAGTTACTTTGTTTTGATTTAACTGACTCTTTACTCCATGGTATCTTAACATTTTAGGCCTGTAAACTAAAATCCTTACACTATTTTACCCATTTAAACAGCTGGGTAATTTATGCTGTATCAGTTCATGGTAAGTACCCAAATGAAGGGTACAACAGCAGAACTGGGTTTCAAATGCTGGTATTTTGATTACAAGGCAACAGCTATAACCACTACACCACCTGCTGCCCCTGCAGCCAATGGCCTTCTATCCTAACAGCATTAAACAGGTTTCAGTGGAGTCTGCCAGTTACCAACGGCTTTATATATGAAGAAGCGGTTGGCATTTTCTTCATCCTACTCCATGACCTCGTGACCTCATTCGTCAACTTAACAGAAGTAAAATTAAACAAAACAAGCAAACAAACACGCACAGTCCTTTTTTTCAAAAGATGCTCAGTTCAAACCAAAGATACAAAAATTAGAGTGATAGTTAGACAGTCCAGTCTCTTTCCCAGTAACAGATTAGGGTTAGTGGCGCCATGAAGGGCTCCTCTTCCCTCGGAGGTTCTGCAAACAAGGTGGCAGGATGTGGGGTCCGAACCCCTCACTTGTCGGACTCCCTCCAGCCCCTGGCATTGCGGCCAAATTTGTAGACCAACCGGCGTCCGTCCACCCGCTCCAGGATCTCTCGCTTGTAGTAGTACCTGGTGTGTGGGAGGTCAGCGGTCAGGACACCAATAACTCCCCCTGAGAGGACATTCCATCTTGCAATGAGCATGTAAGGATGTTAAAATTACACATTTGTGTATCCGAATGATGTAAATGATCAAAGCAGATCTTTCAAGCTGCATGTAAAACCAAAAAATAAATATTAAAATCAATAAGTCCAGTAAACAAACCAGGAAATAATAAACACTTTGGTTTGAAAGGAATGACAACAAATATTGTACACAAATACAATTTTCAACATGGAAGGTTTGAAGGTTCTAGCCTGTTTTCTATTGCTTTACATGTTCAAGTGCTTTTCACGTTCCAGTACTTAGCTGTAGGTATTCTGGTATTCTGAACTTCACTCAAAGGTACAGAAGAGGTTTCAGGATTGCCACCCTGGCACTGCATGCTTTGAAAATGAAAGACGGGTTGTGATCTCATTACCTCATTGCACGGCTCAGCTTCTCGTAGGTCATGCTACTGTTGTTCTTCTTCTTTCCCCACAGCTGGGCCACAGCCTCTGACTTGAGGAAGCGGAAGACACCCTCAGAACGGTCCTCCCACTTGATGAGCCCTGGGTTCCGCTCCGGGTTCAGGAGGATGTCACGAATGAATTCCCAGAGGTGTGTCCCCCGGGGGTCTGGTCCCAATAAGTAAGGTTTTGAGGGGGGAGAAGCCAGTCAGAGTCTACATTTGGCCCTGGGTTTTGCAGTCCATGCAGCCAAAAACTGTGTTCCTCATTTCACTGTCTCACATAAATGGGTTAAAGTGTGAATGTTAGATGATGAACCAATGAGCTCCTGACAGTGTGACAGGTGGGTGTAGTAGGGACACCCTACTACCTACTACATTCTGTTACCTATACAGAATGGGGACTCACTGTGTCTTTTGATGGGTCCAACCGAACCACGGTTGTGGAGTCTCTTGGACTCTGAAAAGAGAAGGGATGCTGAGTGACCCCACCCACTGCAAGAATGAGGATGTCTCCCAGAATCTATGATGTCACCTGGAGAATGTCCCCGCAGAAGTTCTCACCTGGACCACCAGAAATTGGAGAGATCCCGGCGACGGCTGTTGGGAACGATTGCTTGACATCGTAAAGGTCTAGAGCACAGAGGAAAAGTTGAAATGGTGAAAATGTTTGCATTTTGCCATCAAAGATCATAAGTGCATTTTTGTGAGGTGTTTTTGTGAAGCTGCAGTGTTCGGTACCTGGTGGTGAAGCGCTGTAGATGTAGCTGTCATCCTTAAATGGCAGCATGGAGCAGGAAAATTCTAGATGCACAGGAGAAAGAGCAGCAAAAATCTGTCAACAGTGTCACTGGGCACATATATTACCATAAACAAAGTGAAAAAAGTGATGTCTAGAACTCCAGAATTGCTGCAGAGTAGAACAACAGAAACTACTCATCCAGGAAAGTAAAAACTTTTTTCCCCTTATTTTACCAATTTTATGAATCTGTTTGCTAATTATTATGGTTATTATTGTGACTGTTATTATTGCTGCATGTCGCTGTACTTTAGATAAAGTTCAATGTAATGTTATGTGTGCACTATGGGGCAGCAGGAGGTGTAGTGGTTATAGTGGTTGCCTTGCAGTTAAAAGGCCTAAAATGAGATCTGATCCCCTGCTGATTAAAGTACTTATCCAGAACTGATATAGTAAAAATGACCCTGCTGTATACATGGGTAAAACAGTGTAAATAGCTTAATGTACAAACCTCATGCTGTAAGTCACCTTGGTGGAAAGTGCCGGCTGCATGTAGTTGGGTGTGTGCGTGCGAGTGTGTATGCGCTTGTGTGTGCGTGCATGGGTTTCACACTCACCTTCCATCTCCGTTTTAACCTCGGATGATGTAAACATCTCCGCGGCGTATTGACCTGTCCACACAGTAAACAGACGTGATCAGGAACCGATGCTCGCAAGTGTGAATCCCGAGATACCGGCCCAGTATTTACATTACATTTATTAACTCGCTGCCATTTCTGCACTAAATCACACGGCCGTTGTGTGTCAAACAGGCACACGGGCTCCTCCGGTATCACAACTGTGCAATAAATCACCCCTGTTGCCGCTGCTCCGGGCCTTTTTTTAACCACCTTTAATGAATTGTGGGATTGGGATTTATAGGATTTACGGCACTTCCCCGCTGTCGTGCTGTGGCTTGCTATTAAGTTTGCTATTAATTACTGTAAATGATAGGCTATTTATTGCACCCTCTGCTGGGTAATATGGCACATGGAGATAGAGTTTGTGGGATGATAACCTGAGGGTCTGACGGGGATGACTGTAGCACGTGTGTGTGGGGCTATATAAACTACACTTTGGTTGGATGTCCAGCCTATAAACCACTGGCTACCATCTGGGATCGAGTTATGCATCAATCTGCAACTAAGTGTTGCTTCTCCTGCTGTTTTCCCTCTGGCGGTCATATGGACGCATTTGCATTTGTGCCCCCTGCTGGTTAGAACGTTTTTACAATTTGGTCATGAGAGGCTGGAATTCCCTCTATAGGAAAAGATGTTTGAAGGACTGATGGTCTGCCTGGGCTGTAGTCTGGTTAGCCAGCCAGTGCTGTGGATCACCGAAAATGTGCCTTTTGCACCTTCTCCCAGTATCAGGACACCCCGCACCCACCTGCACCACCGCTCCACTTGAGATCCGTGATGCTCTGGTACAGCAGGGCCCCCACGGAGCCAGCGGCTCGTGTGAAGTCTTGGAAACTCATGCTGCAGAGCTGGCGCCCATCCACATCAAAGTTGTGGAAAGGGATGCTGGTTGCATCAATCTGGTGCATGTCCAGTGTCTGCTGCAGCCATTCCCACACCTGGAACTTGGACCAGAACTGGGGCTGCATCTCCTGGGTCCAGAGGCGCCCCACATAGCCTGGTGCCATGGTGCTCACTGGAGGAAAAAAGGCAGGGATTGCCAAATTACAACAAGCTCTCCTCAGCAGGGTCAAACAATAGTATTTCTGAATATTTTACATTAATGCACTTAACTGATGCTTTTCTTCAAAGTGGATACATGTCATGGTTTATACACTTTCATAGCGTCCTTTTTATTGGAGCAGTTTAACAGTAATAACCTTGCTCACGGGAACTACATCAGGAGATAGGATTCAAACCTGCAAGCTCTGAGTTAACAGCACTAACCACTGAGCCCCCTGCTAACTGCTCTTGCTGACACCATGTTAGCTGATAAGGAGGTAATGTTCCTACATTTTGGGGAACAGGAAAGAAGCCAGGGGAGACATGGGGCTTCTGTGTTTAAGATCTCACTGGGCAGCAGCGGGATGTGATTTTTAAGGTACTGAAGGTGTTAGCTAGAAGGTTTTTGGTAACAAGCAGCTTGTTGTCTAGTTACATCGTAGCAAACAGACTGGCCGATCTGGGGATATATGGGGTCCCTATTAGTCAGTGTTGTGGATGAGTAGTGGAGCTTATGGAAAGGAGGTGGGGCTATAGTGACAGAGGACGGGGCTACGCACTATCTGTGCAGGGGTAGTGGGGGCTCCAGGTGGCTGGCAGCTGGCTGTCGGCACTGGCTGAAGGCACACTCATGAGGCAGGTGTTGTGGCGCACCATGGTTCACAACTGGGCCCGGCGAGTGAGGCAAACCTGAAATGGGTGAAATCAGCATTTGAACAGCACATTGGTTCATCTCACACACACACACACACACACACACACACACACACACGTATGAATAATACAGATGTAATATTATATAATACAAATAGACAAATGGGTGAAGGTGTTCTGTATGCCACCTGCGCTGCACGGGTTGCACACTCCCACACAGGCTCACAAATTTGCAACCAGGCTAATGGGCACGGCTCTGTTTTGCATACATCGGAACACAGTTTTTAGTTCAGAGTCGAGTTCAGTGACCTGCACATAATTAATGAGTAAATATTAGAGAACTTAATAGACACCAAAAGGAGGTGCCATAATGTCTGTAGCTACTGTACTTCATACCTCGGAGACGGCGTGTGTGTGTTTTACATGGATTGTGTTACAGCCTACAGTTTGCACTAGGGTGGTGCGGCCGGGTTTGAGATGCTCGGGATCACCTTCCCCCGATGCGTATTTTTATTTGCAGTTCTCCAGAACCTCTTTTGTGTCCCTCGATATCCCTCTCGATTGCTTGCTCTGTTTGCTGTGTTCACCTGCTGTAAAAGCTGCAGACGACACATCCGGTAGGGCTGCGAATGAGGTTATTTTGAAGAAGGTGCCTGCTCTTCCCTGGAGTACCTTCTCAGCGACTCCCCAAATCTCATTTCCATTTGTGTTTGTCACTGATAAAAAGAGGAATAAGTTTTTGGGTTTTGCAGAATGCGTTTGCCTCTATTCTCTCAGCTGCTGTGCTTTGCTGGCTGCATTTCGCTGCCCTTTCTGCAGGTGTCCTTGTACTGCCTTTCAGGCACCTCATACTGTGACATTCCTCAAGATGAGGAAACTGTTTGAGGGGAAACCCCAAAAAGAAGGGGAAATGCAAAGACACTCACATCATGGAATTTAGACATGGTATTCAAACCATGCCATCAGGCCAATAGTTGACACTATTGTTGTTTTAGCGTAGCAGCCTGCCACATGTAAACTTCAACACGTCCATTTTTAAAGTCTCGTTTTTAAAACTTAATTCTTGTCTATCTTCGGCTGAAATTTTCCTCTGCCAATGGAATTCTTATTATATTATATTTAAGATTATATTTACGATGTTAGTGTATTGTAACAGCAAAATTCAGTTATACCTGTTGACAAAGGCCTACTCATCAGCACGATTTGCATACAGTATTTAAATGAGAGGGACTTCTGAAGGAACTGTGACCAAACGTGTCTCACAGCTTTGTGCTGTTTCAATCTTGGTGCTGCTCTCAGTCCCCGAGGCCCAGCGAACTCAGTGTGTGTTCTTTATTTAATGGCAAAAAGCAGTCGGTTGGCTGTTTCTGAATCGTGACTTTCTCTGGTCGTAACCGGGTTCGCACATTTTCTTAGCTCAAGAGCGATACACAAATATGGAAAGAGGCCAAGGTGTTTCTTGTACTTGCTCCTCGAATGTCTTAAGAAAGCATGAAGGGTGGAACTGGAGTATGTCATGCAGACCACTGTGTATCCAAACCTCCTCTGTGGAGAACAGTCTCAAATCGATAGCCACATTTGTTCACGCAGGTATGCGCTTTGTCAACGAATCGGCTGCGTCGGCCCAGTTCCTTCTTTCGGCTGCTGCCCGTTTTTTTGGCCTCGGGCGGTTCCCCGGCTATTATTTGCAGATGGACACTTTGACAGTTTCTGTCAACACAAGACAGCTGCTGGGAGCTTCAGCTCCTGGTGTTATTGGTCACTGATGCTGAGCTCGCTGGATGCTGTTCAGAAATTTTGCAGTGCGGCCCGTCACAAAAATGACCCTGCCGATCTGAATAAAACACACGAACCTCAGAGCGCTACTGTAAATCTCAGGCGGGACAACACGCCCTTGGTCTACGACTGTAATGAATCCGAGGGCCTGGTTAGCTCCCTCGGTGCGTCATCGGTTTAACCCGAGGAATCGATCCCGATGCTCGGCTCATTAGCTTCATGACGGCCACAAAATGGCTAATGGAGCAAACGGTAGAATGAACGTGGCGTGTTTGGGCGTCTAGCTCTGACTAATAGGGCCGTGTTGGGGTCATGCTAACACACCTGTCCTCTGACTTCGACGCTGGTTCATTTTGCTTGCGCTGTCGCTGCTTCGCAGGGAACACGAGTCAGCAACCCGTGTACAGAAACATACACGCGGGACCGTTCGTGTTCGCAGCGGTTCTGTACACGGCCAAGTAACCAGCTTTATTGTAACGAATCTGACGTTTCAGCACTCATTTGTAATTTAGAGCAGAAGAACAAAAAGAAGCCAAAGACATATATTTTTTTGCATTTTTCATAATAAATTATGAAAAGTGTTCATTGTGCTTACCTCTAGTTGTAGAAGGGTGAAAAAGGTTACTATCGAGCCCATGTTTGCTACTGCAACTACACACGATTCTAAAACACTTCTGTGGATTTAAAAAAATGATTTTTAAAAAATTATTTAAAAAGAGCAAATTTTGCAAAAGTAAAACTGCAAAAATACATAAATATGAAGGACTTCAGTATTCTTTTGGTTAGTCTACAACATAAACATGGATGCCTTTGTTTTTGGACCATAGGAAACATTTCGCATGGACTGAGGTCCATGGTTCGCATAAAATGCCGGTCAAAAGTTTGAGTACACGTGTTGTATAAATTTGATTTTGTACGCATTTGGTGTGCGTTTGGTGAACAAGCTTGCTGAAGGCTCTACCGCATCCTATCAGCTGTTCTGCAAAAATGCCAGAGGTGTAGATCACATGTGGGCTGCTTTGTGTTGCAGTTTGTCTATTACAGGTGTTGCCCAGGTTGCTCAGGTGTGCCAACATTTTCAACTGGTGCTCTATTTAGAGCAGGGCAACTGGAAGCAAACCAATATGTTCTGTAGCGCGACTCATCGTGAACGTGTAAGTAATGTAGTCTGTAAATTGTTGCAAACCTGTTTATAGGGACCGTGAGCTGGGCTGTAGTCTGTGGCTGACTACAAGTAGTAAAGCACCATCTCTGCTCAGGCATCTTAATATTTCTGGATGAGCTCATGCCAGTATAAAAGCAACAGCCCAGCTACATGAAGATCATAAACACCAGAGAGACCCAAAAATATGAGATCTGTTGGCAGTCACGTGGCGGTTTTATAGGTGATATGCAAAGCGGTAGTTGTTTACAGCTGAAATGCAGGGAGAAAAGGTGTTTACTCGTGACGGGGGTCAGTGAAGTGTGGCAATAAAAGTGCTTTATGTGGTTTTTGATAAGCTGCTTGAGTTCTGGCCTACTTTCCCTTCCCTGCTGTGGCAGCGGATTGAGACGCTCCATGTCACAACTCAAGGCCCAAAGCAGGGAAGCTCTCCAGTTTCCTCTCCAAACGGGCAGCCAGCCGCGGAGGGGGGGGGGGGCGCTCAGGGAATTTTCCCCAAAAACATGATATGATGCAATGGCAATAGCACAGCAGAGAAGGAGCCCAGGAGGATCACGTTACCCGCATCTTGGCTGGTGAACACCAGCAGAACAAGCTGGAGGAGTAGAACCAACTGAGCCAGTCTGTGATAGAGAGCGAGGAGATGTGGATGTCGACACTGTGATTCACTACCCACTGTGGCCTTTGGTTCCCCCCTTCACAGGAGATGCCCTGTCTGACACTGGAGACTGCATTTCAGTCACACTGATTTTTACTTTCTAAGCTATAGCAACATTCATCTTTATTATTATTATTATTATTATTATTATTATTATTATTATTGTTACAAATTGAGCTGATAGCTTTGTCTATGACTAATTAAAACATTAACCTTCCTACACATGCAATCTCCACAGAGACTGAGTCAGATTCGAGTCCACAGCCCAGGAGCTGCGAGGCACCAGTGCTACCTGCTGTTCACCTGTGCTTTACAGAAACAACCCACTGAACATTACTGAAAATGCGATATTACATTAAAGTCACCTGAACACATTCTATGCTCAAATTATTTTATAAACTAATACCAATAAAATGTGCAAATGTTTAAATCCATATCCTCATACCACACAACTGGAGATGCTTTCTGCCTGTATGCTTTTCAGCATGATTTTGCTGTATAAATAACTACAGTTTGTTTTAAAATGTTTTTTGAATATTTTGAATGCTGAAGTGAGATGACAGTTTAACACACATTTTTATTACGGTTTCATTTCAGGGATTTGAAGGCATACAGCCTGCAATAATTATAACAGGTGCAATTCTGTATTAGTAAAGAAAATCAACATGCAGTTTGTTCCCTTTTACCTGCACATCACGAGGCGCAAGCAGAGGGGTCACAAGAGTGAAAGTGCACTCTGCCTGGCCACATATGACCACTGGCAGTAGCGGCCCCCGCATCGACCTGAAGCATCCCAGTTTGGGATCATCCCAGATGAAAAGCCCCCAGAGGTCAGTGACCCCCCCCCCCCCCCCCCCCCCCCCATCTTTCCTCCCCCCCCCCNCGAAGAAAAACCCCCCAAGGGCACGGACCCCCCCCCCCCCCCCCTGCCCACTTAGTTAGTCCTCCCTCCACAGATAACCCCCCGGAGCTGTGGAGCTCACAGGCCAAACTGTGTCTGCTTACCTAGAGACGTAGCGTGGCTCCGACCTGGGGGAGGTGGGATAGCCTGGGGGCTGAAGGTGATTCCGGGCGAGGGTCTGTCCTGCTGCTGCCTGCAAGCCAGGCCAGGTGTATATGTGTGTGTGTGGGGGGTGTGGCAGCTGCTCCTGCTGAACCTGAGAACTATAAAACCAAGTGGTGCCTCCGCAACTCTAAAAGAAGGTGTCAGCAGGTAGACAGGCCTGGGTTGCTCCACCAATTGGGATTTTCTTTCTCTACTTCCTCCTTCAACTACTGGCTACCTGACCACGTACATTTGCATAAAGGATGGAGCAGCAGGTGTACTCAGTTCACCCGAGTTACTTGTGCTATCTCTTGCTCGGCACCCTTTCACACACTGACACACACGCACACATATGCGTTTTACTTTTGGTTTGTGTTCACCTGAGTGCTGGCACCTTAACTTGACAAGTCAACATTATGGCATTTGACTACTATTTGAACGTAACTGGTGCCTTAGTTAGTGTCTCACATTTTCACAAAGGCAGTACTGCTGCAGGCGACCGAATATACAGCAGTTGGCACTAAAAGGAAAATGTTTTCAAAACCCAAGTTTCTGTTTAGGTTAGAATTTTTTTGCCATAAATGATAGATGCAGCTTCTCTTTGCGCCAGTTGCTTTTGTTGCCCACTTATTGGTGCAAGGAGCTCGTGAGGAGTCTGCTGGCATGACTGTTTTGTCCCTGAGCCAGGATACCTCGTAATAGAGACCTGGGAGCTTGAGTGTACCGTACAGTATTTTTGCTGTTCCTAGGATTGCGGTCTTCTGGACTGAGACCAATTCTGTCATAGCTGGGATCTGATGGAATCACTCCTCCACTTAGGGGTCACAGCACCAAGTGGTCCCATCACCAATGGGACTACCTTGGTTTTCACTTTCCACGTTCTCTCCAGTCCTGCTCTGGGTGTGTTTCTCCAGCTTCTTATATACTCTTCCTGATGTTTCTGTCACATCTATCACCGCTGCTGTTTTCTTCTGCTTGTCTATTAGCAGTATATCTGGTTTATATATACCTGTTTATCTGTCTGAATGTGGAAGTTCCAAAAAATCTTTCTGTGTGCTCGAATGCTTTCTGAAAACTCAGCTGTTTCAACTTCTGTGAAAAAAACCCTTAAAGTGGAGGCAGGTGTGAGCAGCGCTGCTGCTGCTGCTACTCACTTTGCTGGGGTTCTTTGATGATGGTTCCCTGGTAAATCACACCACACACATTCCCACTGAAGCTCAGCCCATTGCGCACACGATAGAGTTGGAAGCAGCTTCATTCCTTAAAAACTGCCTTATGAGCAGGACAATCCAAAAAAATTGAAATACTATAGATGTCACGCTAATGTTTATGTTTCATGCTCTTTTTTTCCACCCGGGGGGAAGAGCAGCTTTCCACTGCCTGTTCATGTGGCCGATTCTGGTTATTGTCAGCTTGACATAGTGTTCGTTCTCGGCTGTTTGTCACATTTTGTCATCGATCCTCAGCCTCAGCGTCTCGCAGCCAACCATGTCGTAACCTCTGCCACATCAGGAACTCTTTCCAGGCCTGGTACTTTCTACATGTTTTCACCACTGGCAGCCAATCTCGTTTTTCTTGTTAGCCAAAGTAGTGCTCTGGTTCCAAAGCAATCGGAATGAAGAGTAAACAGAGAAGCCACAGGCTTCACATCCCTCCCCCCCGTGGCCTGCCTCCAAAACTAAGGTGGGCTTCCCTTTAACTATAGCCAGCATGGTCTGAAAAACAGGGCTCACGGTGAATTAAGTTTAATGTGTGGTGCAGGATAGTGCTGCTGCCTCACAGCTCTGCAGTCTGAGTTTGGTTGGCGGTTTGAGTTCAGCTCAGCCTGTGTGTTTTCAATGTTCTTGTGTGTTCCTGGGTCGTACCCTTCCTAGCCTGAGGCCGGTCATTCTAGGATAGGCTCAGGACCGCTGTGACCGCGGGCAGGAAGTATCAAAAATTGTTCATTGTTGAGTACTCTTATACCACAAGTATACAAGGCAGCATGAAATGAAGATCCTTCACGGTGCACAGAAGGAGGGCTATGACATCAGGAGAATGACAAAAATTTATAAAATTTATAATGACAACAAAAAGAAGAATAGTGGTTAACCAAGTATTTACCAGTTAAAACCTCTTCTAGTGAGTTACATTTCCTTGCTGAAAAAAGAATATGTTAAGAAACATTAAATACATTTTTGATTTAACGTTTTTGTCTTTAGCAGAAACAAATTTTTCTTTGTGTGGAACTTAAAAAGATTAATATGGTATCATTTTGGTCAAACTAATAACCTGCATGTTCAGGAGACAGAAAACAAAGAATTAAGCAAATGAATAAGTAAACAGACAATTTGCATAATTGCATAATTTTGTGGCATATCTGTGCAGTACCAGTTGTGGCCACCAGATGGCAGTAGACACCATTATTTGAAGACCCTGCCGACTACGCCTGTTAGTGCAGCTCTATTTGCTGCTGTTGAGTCTGATTAATGTTAGTGGCTTCAACCACACTCTGGATCTGAAACTTTTCTCTTTGCAGCGATGATGTCGATGAAGAGTTTTACCTGCCTGGAGCTATTGTAGATTTGGTACAAACATGGGTTTTTGGTGACCCCTGACTTCCCTGGAATGGACTCTTGATGTTCCGATCATCCTCATACTGGGGTGTAATATAAACCTATTTTGATTTATAATAAAAATTGGGCCACAGGAGGTGCAGAGGTGGGGACAGGTACCGGGCAGACAGAAAGTCAACAGTTTGAATCCTTGCTCCCACTGTAGTGCCCTTGACCCTGGTACTTACTCTGAACTGATGCAGTAAAAGTTGCCCTGCTGTATAAATGAGAAGATAATTTTGCGTAGCCTAACACTAGCTCCACATTATAAGTAACCTTATAGGTCTCAGTTAAGTACAATTTAACTGTCACGACTTAACAAATGTATCAGACTTTGGACCAACTGAAAAGCCCTCTGGAAACTTGCGACCCAGTGAACATATGTAGTCATGACAGATTGTGTCTCCAATAACGGTGAAATTTATGAAATAAACAATAGTTTTATTGTTACACCAGTCTCTGATCTGTTGATATTTGATCATACTTACACCGTATTGTGATTTTAGGACTTTGAGGTTTGTGATGGAAAAGGTCAGAATCGCTGCAACAGGCTTTGGGAAGGACTGAAAGCTCCAACTATCCACATACATGTAAAATTAGTGTTTTTTTTGTCACTAGTGTATCTTTTTTGGACTGATACCCATTTTCAGAAGATCAAATTGTCACATCGACATTTTTTTGCACATTATTCCTTTAGTTGGCGGGAAGGAATGAGTAAGCGAGTGGGTGGACGCAGTGGGGTAAGTAACACAATCTGAGTCTCACCTGGGACTCCTTCTAATTCTACCAGTTACCCCTGTTTACCCTGTTACACTTTTACACAACAGAAAGTGTCTGGCCTGTCACTGTAAGATTGGTTTAGGGCTGAAATATCTTAAACAGAACACACAGCAGCTGAGGATGAAAAAATGTAATAGTTAAACTTAAGAGTTTTGGCGGTTTGTTTTTGAAAACCTTGATTTTTGGTAGCCAAGTGGTTTGTTAGATTCGATTTTTGGGCAATTCCATTCCTCGTCTATTGCGAATTCAAACAAGCAATAAATAATGACAGCCGAGAGCTGGTGGAAACAATTGAGGCATCGGCCATCACTGGCATAACCTTCCAATTCCTCCTTTTGCAACCAATAAAGCAGTTGTTCGATTTTTCACGTCTGTAAACTAGGATTGTAGGTAATGTAGCTAGTGTGTGTGTGTGTGTGTGTGTGTGTGTGTGTGTGTGTGTGTGTGTGTGTGTGCGCGCAAAACACAGTGGGGTCTAATATGGTGGAAAATGTGGGTGATTCCGGTTGATCACAAGCAGGTGACATTTGATGCTGTTTGGTGTGTTTGTTGGTTTTTTTTTGTAAAGAAGCCTCCCTTTGCGAACGTGAATGTGTCAACACAATGGATTCTTCAGAAAATTTGGACCTCTTCTTGTTGCCCACCCCCCCCCACCCCCGGGGTGCGTCCTGGGGGCGGAGCAAATGTTCACTACAGCTAAATTAATAAGACCACCGGAAGCAAGAGAAGAAGGAAAACCCAACAATGCAGCACCTTTGGCCATTTTACAAGGCTTTTTTATAGCCTGCACTGCTGCAGTATTGTATATTTGTGCTTATGTTTATATTCATTATCATCTTCAGACCCCCTCATTTGAAAGCCATTAAAGCCGTCTAACTGATTCAGTTTGACGTTATAGAGACAGAAACAATAACTGTACTTATTTTAAATCACCCATATTGCTGTATTATTATATCAGTTAGGTATTAAAGTGGAGCCACAAGTGACTTATCGATTCCTTGGCCACATAACCAATGTAGTGTAAGGCTGTTATTGCAACGTATTATTTAAGTGCATAAACTGCAGCTCAGGGAGTCTCTGCAACACACATGTGTTCGCTGTGACCGTGGTCATCCCCGACCCGGGACAAGAGCTCTGCCAAAACCTGGGAAATGACTAATAACGTATCTGACGTTGACAGCGGCCGAGATTCCCTTCAAACCCCCCAGCCCCCTGGGGAGGAAACGCGCGTATGTCGCGCTGCGGCGGCCTTAACAAATAGGAACACATTTAACACTTCATGCCAATTACAGTCATGAAATTCCCCATTCAAACCATCTATTAACTGTAGGCTTATCATGCCTATTAGTGTCATCCTTAATATTCCGTATTTTGATTAGCATATGATCCAGTGGAAAAAGAGCCATTTTATTAGAGCCAATTATAATGATGAATTACGATTTTGCTGCCTAAATTGCAAATTTGTGTTTTTTTTGTGCAGAATGAACAATGGCCCAGTAATGACGATAGCGAAGACAGAAGCACGGGCCTGAATTTATCAGCAAGGTTTTCATGCATTGTGTTGCTCATTGTGGTTATGAAATGTACCATGTGACCCCCTGGACACTGATCTATAGGAACGGAGCATTAGCTATTGATCATGGGGCTGCATGTGGTGCTGTGCTTGGAGTCCCCAGTGCCACCTCCATGCTGACCTTTTCCCACTGACTGCCGACTCTCTGAGCACGGCGGACCGCTGGGTGTCACTGTTGTCCCGTGAAACGCTGACGGCGGCTGCAAGCGCTATTAGCGGGGAAACCTTTTCAACCACAGAAAGGCACCAAAACACAAAATGTGAACACGCGCGAGCTTGAGAACAGTTTTCCTTCCGCACGGATCGTTTTGTTGTGTAGCCCTTTCAAAGCGGCCTGTTCACGCGCTGTTGATGCAGGTATTACACATTTTATGTTTGGGTGGGAATTAATAGATGTGGTTGTTTATTTATGCATTTGTTTTGCACAAGGAGAGGGGAAAAAAAACATATTCCGATAGGTGCAGTGGAAAGGAGACTGAATGGCTTCCTTGGATTGTTTAGAGTGGGGGGTTGTGAGCAGGCTGGATTTTTGTGAATACAGGATGATGCTGATGCCCCACTTCCCCCAGGGCAATCCCGGGGGCTGTGCTATTCTCCTTGGAGTGTGATCTGAATCGTTGTGGAAAACTACCTGATGTGGCCCACTTTGGCCACGGGTGAAGGGAGCACCCAGCCGGGATCCCTGCCAAACAGCGCTGCATGAGCTGACAAAGCGGTTGTTAGTGTGGGCGGGATTATTGGATCATGTGCCCGGAGCTGCAACCTACAGCTCTGTCCCTCACAGGAACACAGAGGTGGCGTAACCAGATCCTCTTGATACGCAGCATCACGCCACACGGTGCTCATCCACAGTCTGGGAGAACAAGTGGGAGGAATTACGCATTTGGGCAGAGGGCATTCCAACAGGTTTCACAACAGTCGTGTGCTTCCTGGGGGTCTGCTGAGAACCCATGTCAGAACTCCTTCATGTCTGAGCACCTCTGACAAGGGACTGAAGCCACACAATGCAAAAAACCAACAAAAGCGAAGGGCACCCATACATGCTGACATCTCTGTAGATTTCCTAATAAAAAATAAACAGAAGCTGGTGTCTCTGGACTCAAAGGCTATATGTTCGAGGTTTTCTTCCTGCTTTAGAAGCACCGGGGAAAGTAGCTACAGCCTCAAGTTGAACAGTAGCTGAGGTAAATAAGGCAGACCACAGCAGGCCTTACCTCTTTACCAGTGAAAGAGCAGATAAGTCATCAAGTCAGGTAGATCGATTGCCTTGTGGTCTTTCGTCAGTGTAAATAAAAGAATGGAATTGAATTTACTCACAACACTCAACTAGCACCAGGAAGGCGTGCTTGAGCGTGGAAGAGTTAAAAAGACACTGTTATTATATACCCTTCAGATGCTCAACACCTGTAGAAGGTCATCCTGCTTTAGAATGGTGAAGCAGCTCTTCAAAGGTGCTCCAAAGAGAAGTAAGTAGGGAGAAGGAGAGCTCAGTGCCTCCTTAGATACTTCTGGAAACCCTCATTGTGCTGGTTTGACAATTATACAAATGTAACTTTACCACCTTTTTGATTTGTCTTCTCTGTTTTATTGCACCAAGGAAGGCTGTGAACAGTATGTGGCTCAATATACGAATTAAATGTTAAGTAATGTGGTACACTGCAAAAAGACGATAAAATTATACTGCATGGGATAGTTTTGCAGGCAGGCATGAAAAATTGTTATTTTACAAATTTAATTCCACTCCGATTGCTATAAGAACTGCCATAAATAAATAGATAGATAGATAGATAGATAGATAGATAGATAGATAGATAGATAGATGAATGAATGAATGAACCCAAGATAGATAAGTTGTGGAGTAAAGGTTGGACAGACAGTCCTGGTTCCCTCCATTTGCATGAATTAAAGCTGCTGGTGATACTTATTGAACATGAAGGAGGGAAGGGAATCAGCTGAAGGGAAGCTGTTCACCATCCGTCTCACTGGGTCACTGTCAGACCAAGCTGATGCTGCTCCTCACAGCTGCAGGACTTTCTGCATTTTCTTCATATTTGTTTCCTCATTAGCTCGTGTCATAAATCCAGCTGACAGCAGTATGCAGACTTTTAGATATACTTTTATGCGCTACAGCATTCACACCCTTGGCAACAAGTGAAATGTGACATAAATGAAAAAGAATCTCCTATGAATGAGCAACTACAGGACTCTCAGAAAGCCACTGGGGCCTTCATAGGGAAAAGAAAAAATCTGCATTGTTTTGATATTATTGCTTTTTCCCGTAACTGAGATGGCATGTCTGATGAATGCTTTTCAGTTTTCAACTGAACTTTATGTATGTATGTACGTATGTATGTATTTATAAATGTATGTATATTATTTATTTGTTTTTTGCCCAAAAGGTATTTAGATGCAAAAAACATATATACAGTACTGTGCAAAAGTCTTAGGCATGCAACTTCAACGTGTGTTGAGAAGTACAGGTAGATTCTTATCTACCATCAGGGGGGTTTCTGATTGGTCCCAAATTCATTCTGCAGCCTGAGAATGACCTCAAACACCCAATCTCAGTCATACACAACTATGTTGAGCAAAAAGAAGGAATCCTGCAACAGATGGTATGGTCCCCACAGAGCCCTGATCTCAACATGATCAAGTCAGTCTGGGAGGACATGCAGAGACAGTCAAAGTCTGCAGAAGAACTGTTCCTCAAAATGTTTGGAAGAACCTACCAACCTCTACCTTAAACTGCATGCAAGTGTGCATAATTGATGCTGTTTTAAAGGCAAAGGGTGGTCCCACCAAATATTGATCCGATTGAGGTTTTTTTTGTCTACTGCACTTTTTAGAAGGTTTATTGACGAATAAGTATTCGTGGCATTATTTCTGGAACCATCCTCGCTTTATAGCATTTTTCCCACAGGCGCCTAAGACTTTTGCACAGTACTGTATATATGTAGTAGAGTAGTAGAGCATTCAAAAAGTTCTCTTTTTCAGTATTCAGGATCCTGTTCACCTGCGAGCCACAATAAAAGCAGGACATAAAGAAGGAAACACTCGAAGTTTTCCTGTTCCACTCGATGACAAGGCCAACGGGCAGCACCTGTGGGCAGGTCAGGACGTTTCTCGGAAAGCCTCGTGCAGACACTGAGGAACATCTGAGGAGCAATTTGCATTCCTGGGCTCCATTCTGTGACTAATTATATATGAGTTATGTGACAGCAAAGCTGCTGGGTGTAATAATGGGTTCTATGCAATGTAATGAACATGTTGGGAACCTTGGAGTATGAGGACCTGGCTGGGTGAGTGTCTCGGTGTGTTTTGCATGTGTATGCACACACAAAGTTGTGTGTTGCATATTACATGATCTTACATGGTAACATAATATTGTATTAGGTAAATTCTGGCATGAATGCTGCTCAGTATTCCCCATGCAAATAAACCCTGGGGTGAGCAGGTTAGACTGACAGCTCACTAACAAAAGTGATTCCCACATACCTTATGGTAAAACCTGGTTAGGACTGACTTTGCCCTGTGGTGATTTCCTCGGGCTGTCCACAGGCATAAGAGAGCGGCGATCCGTATCTAAACACCTTGGTTGCTAGAAAAGACGGCTGCAAATAGAAATGTGTTTGGGGGCACCAAAGATGGCAGAGATAGACCAGCAATCTGACAGTGAAATAGCCCACAGATTGAAATATGTACTAATTTTCCTTGGTCTGTTCTCATTGTGTCTTCCATCTGGGAACTTTCTAGATAATCTAGCAAAAGGGAACATATTAAATGCCAAATTACCTGATGATGTTGCTCTGATTCTGGCAGAGAGCTAGCCGGATTCACCCTCGAAGCTAACATTCTTTAGCTTTGCTCAGTTGGGCTCGGGCGGCCCCCGGGGCTGGAATCTGTGCCCGAGAACCCTTGCTTTGAGGATGGCAGTTAGATCTCCTAATCGCTCAGATGAAATTTCAAACACAGGGATTACAATGCAGCTATTTTCTGGTGTACAAATGTGTTATGTCCCCCAAGACACAGCTTGATAATGATTGCCTAGCAAGAAGCGGAGCGACTTCTAACAAAAGCATTTATAATTAATGTTTGTTTTGAATTCCTTGTTTGCTTGTCAATTTAAATGAACAAAAATTAATTTAATTGAGATTGGTGTTGTTCATATCTCTTTCATAGAGCAAAGCTGTGTGGAACTAAGAGATCCTTTCAGGGGACGCTTAATGAGTAGATTATCGGTGGTTTTCTTGCCCATGTGTCCAGTCTGTGCTGTGACTATTGGCTTTGGGGTTCTGAAGACCATGGGGTGTGTCCAATGGGGTTTGTGCCCTGATCAGCTGGCAGATCCCCAACGTTGGATGTTTAGCAGAAGGCCTTGGGCAACCTCAGTCGCTGATCTTGAATCACTTCTGAAATTGATCTCTCTGTGCTTATGCTCGGAACATGTATGTTAAGTTTGTTTCAGATTGTTGGGTTTATCAGAGTAACAGGAGTGCCAGGCTCTTGGCCCAATGGAGCGGTAGGGGCTGAATGTCATCGTGTGGATCTTGCTCCTGGGCCCATCAGGTGTGGCCACCCTTGACCCACCAGCCCAAACCAGCAGGTCGCCATCATCTAATGGAAGCTCTGGTTTGAGGTCCGAGTGCCATTTGCGGTTGTGGCAAAAGCATCCTCACCCAGCTAGTGCTTTAAACCCCATACTGACACCAGAGCCCCTTCAATCCTAGATAATTCACTCTTAAAATACAAGCTCATAAAAGTTTAAAAGTTATCCATGGATGATGAATAGCCTGAATTTTGAAGGGACCTTTTTTTGTACAGATGGTCTGTAAATCACACATAAGTATGTACTGTATGTACAGCAATATGCTGTACATGATGCGTAGATCAGTAGGAGTGACCGCTTTGGACTATCAGCACCAAGGTCAACAGTCATCAGTCTGGTGCCCTGTGAACATTCAGGGAGCTCTTGCTCTCTTTAAACCTATAGCAAGCCTCAGTGCTGTAGGAGAAAGCTACATTAGTCCAGAAAATGGTGCCAGTTTGCTACTTATGGGATGAGATACAAAGGAAACCTGCATTTATTGTTGAACCTGTGACCTAGTCGAGATGCAGATTAAATACGTGCCACCCATGGGCTACAGTCTGTGGCACAGGGACCACCTCATCCTTGCTGCTCTTCTGATTGTTCTCCTGGCTCTATTATTAGCAGTCTAATTGAATGGGGGGCGTCACAGTGGCCGACCGGAGTCAACTGAAAGGAAGCATCGAGGCAAAACTGTTGAAATTACCTTTGGGTTGCTGCTGCAGACCTGGCTGGTCCCAGGATACACTTGTTTGTGGTCTTCCCTTCTACACCCAGTGGCTATGTGGCTTTGGAATCCCCACGCTGCCATACAAACCAGCCCAAAACGCACAAGGTTTTGCTTGTAAATGCATATTTTGTTTTTAAACAATTGCAGGATCAACTAAGTCGTCCATTACACTCAACCAAAGTATGTACTCATCATCATGGCTGCACACGTTCCATTGCTCTTCTCAGTGCTCTGCTCTGGTGGCTGGAAGTGTGTGCTGGATTACTGTGAAATGATCAGATCACATGTCCGGCTGGCTGTGATATGAAATATACAAATGAAAACATGCAGCTTCAGGCAAACTGACTGTAAAAGTTCTCAGCCTACCTTGCTGATAAATGAGACGAAAAATTGATCCCACCTTATCAGAACGCGTCATAGCAAATGGAATTGCCTGGAAATTACATTTAGTGAACCAAGACTGAAAGGAGATGCTTTTATGGCACCTTATTGGGATGAACAAAAGATGAGATTTTTTTAAAGATTTTGTGAAGAAAGAAAGAAAGCAGCTTTTTTCAACCAATGCATTAGGGTTAGGTTTTTTTGAATCAATAAAGATGTGGTGACAACAAACTAAAAGAAGTCAAAATGCCATGATGAAGCTGGTTGAGTTCAAGCAGACTGTGAAAGCTGAAAAAAGGTGGAGGAAACCTTTTTGGCAAATTATTCCACTTTATTATTTCACCAAACCATAATTAACAATGTAACTGAAGAAGAAAAACAGTAAGAGCTTTTTTTGTATGTTTTACTTGAGGACTGCACCTTGTGCTAGTGACTTACAACAAACAGCAGCGTGAAAATTTACCAGTCAAGCCAATGGGAGGTGTGAGTAATCGTACTGGTGGGTGTGCTACTAGGACTGAGCCCGAGTCGGCCACCCTTGGCGCCAGCTGCCGTGGCTGTAAACACTCGGTTGCGTCTCTCTTGCTGACACCCAGGGAGCAGATGGGAGCTGTAAAACCATCCATAATGGCCTGAGTTTCTGCTCTCTGCACTTGGAGATGGCCTTTTCTTTTTGGGGAAGTGGCCATTAATCAAAATGCAGCGGATGTCTCCGGTGCTGTCAGGGGGGTTGTTTTGGACTCTTGGATTCATAGAGCCCAAAGTCTGGACGTCACAACCCTAGACAAGGCGATCTAGCCAGTAGTTTTGATACAGGAGAGCACAGAGATCAAGGGGCCCTTCCAATCGAAAGTGAGTGCTTACCATGCTCTGACAGCTGTCTGAGTCCAGGGTAGCCAAATTTTGCTTGCTTACCTCCTGGTACATCCCCTTGTGCCCGCTGCCAACTTTTGTCACCTCTTTAACGTCCGTCACCTTGGATGCCAATCAGTCAGCCTGCTGTGGTGATGCTGGGCAATGTGGACGGTGCAGCAATCCTCCTGTCGCGCTACATCGCATCCCCACACCTGCCACTCAGCTGAGGGGGACAGAGTCCGATGCTGAAGGTTCATTAAAGGTTTATTTTCATTATAGTTAATGCCGAGCGTCAGGAACAGCGGGGGCTGTCAGGAGTGGGCTTAGCTGCTGGCATCCACCGTTTTGACCCTGGTGTTGTTAACAAAGGCAAGGGGCATGACAGCCTGATGAAAGGGCCCTCGTCTAAAACCGTTCCCATTTACGAAGACTGTTGTTGACGCACAAATGCCAGAACTGATTACTGAGTGCCCCTGGCATCATCTCACTGCGTGAGAGCCTCTAGGTACTTGAAAAAATACAATAAAAATGCATAATTGTATGTGGCACAATGCTGAAGTCAGTATCCTTAAAGTCACTTTACCAGTTGGAAGCGGTAAGTTAGCAACACTGGACTGTTGCTGTGCAGACAGTTTACTCAGCTGGTAGACTAAGGACAATATGGAGAAGCAGTTTTCGTGGAAGGGTATATAACACCAATGGTGTAAAAATCTTTCCTTGTGGACCCCCAAGTAATCTGATTCAGTAAATCAGAAATGATGGTGCCTCCATGATTTGTATCTCTGTGATTAAACAAGTGCAGAACCATTAAAACATTTGAATGCAAATATGAAACACGTCTTTCCTGGGTAAAAAAACAGATACATTTGAGGAACGGAAGTCAGTGTTGTGGACTTTTGAGTCAAAATGTTAACTACAGTATTTGGGTCCAGCTGAATATTTATGAAATGTAGAAAGGATGAGCACATGAGTTGTGTCTCTTTGGTCCCTGCCATCCAGCTTGGCAGTTGCAGCATCATGGCATTGGAGTCGTTTTACTAGTCATCTTTGTCAAGTCCATGGCAATTTCAGCCAGAATGCCTATCATAGCATACTTCAGAGGCATAATATCCATCAAGATCATGGCAAGTGTACAGTCATTCACTCTTCAACAAGATACCAACTAAAAATGCGCCTCAAAGCACTGCAAGAGCAATGTGTTTATGATGGACAATGGATAAGAGCTCAGACTAGTGACTGGTTGGTAAATCATTGACAAAATGAAAAAGTTACAAAAATACTTTCCAGAAAGTGCTCTCAAACTTTTGACTGGCACTATATATGGTATGTCACAGATGCCCAAGGAGAGGTTTGGAAATTACAGTACTAACGGAGAGCCATGTGATGAGTAGGGGACTGAGTCATGTTGAGGGATACGAGCTCAGTGGCATTTTGAGCTCAGGGTTGTTAAGGGATTATGTTGCTAAGGTGCCAAGTAGCATTTCTAGTTGGAAATGAAAGAAAGACCCTTTGGGGTTTTAGGTGCTGGGTGGGAGGGCGGGCATTAGGACATCGCCTAATCTCCCATGCAAAAGCAGATGCTCCGCCCCCATTGGCCCCGGGGGCCAGGCATCGATCTCTCTGAGGTTGTTCCGGGAGCTTAGCCTGTTTCGCACGCATGCTCATTTGCCCGATTGATCGAGGCACATCGATCTGGTCGGTCTGCCCGGCCCCTTAAGGCAACGCAATCTCCTATATCCCACTGCTTAATGCACCACAAGTCAGGGATAAAACCCACACCAATTTGCTGAAACGAGGATTACAAATGAGACTGCTGACTAAAATTGGACATTAAAAGTGAATCTGAGCTCACGGACAACTATAACAATAAAGTGTCCTCATCTATTAATTTGCCTTATGAAGGTTAATATTTTATAAGGGAGATGGACATTTCATTTCATTGCATTCAAGCAGCATTGCCTTAAAGGTCCCAGAGAGCTTCGAAGAGGTGAGCTCCGCGTGCACCAACATGAGGTTGGACACTTTGAAAAAGAAAGTTAGCCTCATAGAGTAAGAAGCGAAACAGCCCATGAATTAATGAAAGGAAAAGTTAAATAGTGCAGCAACCCTGCTCGTCCCCAACCGCCAACCCCCTGCTGCTATGGCGGCAGGTAGTCACAGAAAGCACTTTTGTTACCAGAGCGCACAGTCATCCACATCACTATCAGTGCATGAAGCACATATGGTGAAAGCATGTGCCGCTTGACATCTATATCAGTTTCCGAGGGGGGTCTGCCATGACAATTAGCACTACTCCCACTACAGCTTGTAGAATTAATCAAACTGAGATGCCTACTGTACACGCTTCTCCACAGAATACTATGCGCGTGTGCAAGCTGAAGGACACTGAGCAACACTCCGTGGGCCCCGGGAGTGAACCGGAAGGCATTTGCTTGTTTACGTTGGTTCCGTTCTCTGAGATGAACCCCATTTCCACCTCCCGATCCGACGTGAAACAGTGAATACTGGGGTCCGAGATGACGGCTCGATGTGCGGATTCCTATCAGCCGGGGACTTCTGAGAGCTGGGGCTGAACATCGTGTCTGGATATTGACTTGTTTCGGGCAGTTTTGCAATTCCCCTGCCCGCCTCAACCTCTCTGCACGGGTCTGGTTTTGACGCTGACTCTGGTCCTGCCGGAAAGGCTAACATTATTAGTGGACATCTCAAAAGGTTAGCTCATTAGGGAGATGGATAGTAATATGATTCAGCAAGGCCTTGTTATTAGAGTAAAAGCCTTCGACAAAAGGGCAAATACCCAAACTCTGGAGGGCATAGAAATGGTGTCTCGGGATTATTCCATTCAGAGAACAAAGATTACCCAGACACACATCGATATTTTGTGCATTTTTAATTTGCTCAAGTACACTGCTCTGGCTTTTTTTTTCTTTTACCCAGGGCGTTTTAGTAAGCAGGTAGCTATTGGTTGGCTAAAGATTTTATTGCAATGCAACATTCATAAGCAATGCCATGATAGGGCACTATTATCTGATATGCATGCAGAGGTCAGGTAAGTGAGAACAGCCTTACTGTTAAAAGCTCCTCAATAAAATATCCTTTAGAAATGTTGCAGTTTATATAGTGATTGAATTGAGAGTCATTATAACTTCAGGAAATTTCACTGAAATTTATAGTAAGATCCAATCCATTTGAAGTTATTTTCCTCTGGGTTTGTTCCCTTCAGAAATGTTGTATCTATGCGAGACATGCAGGGCAGCCGGTGGTGGAGTGGTGAGAGCCATTGCTGGGTCCGAATCCTCTTCCTGCTGCAGTAACCCTGACAAAAGTACTTACCCTGAATGGATACAGTGACTGTCACCTTGCTGCGCAAGTGGATAAATCACTGTAACAAGCTTAAGGCACAAATCTAACACCTCTCGTGGGTGTGTCTGATAAATGAATGCATCATATGAAGAAAACTTCAACACAGCCTCGCGTAATCCAACAGAGTGTGATGTGGTTGTGTTATCACCCAGAACATGTCATGTGTGTCCAGAGCATTGGTCAGCTGTGTAGAACCTGCCCAAACACAATGCTGGCACCTTTTTGTCACAGTTGTCCGCAGTGTCACCCCATACTGGTGTAGGTATGCCTAGATGGCTATAGCTGGTTTGTCCCATTCTCGGCAGATAGGAGGAACCCTGTCTTGTTTTAGCCTCTGACCAGAGTTTTTCATGTTTTACCAAAATCACTTTGGTTCTAGGTTAGGTTTAGGGTTAGGAATAGATTCTCAGTACTCTGACATAAATCCTCTATGAAGAGGCCAGTGGACTGAGGACACTTTCTCTTATGACCTGGGGGAATCTTTCCTTTGTCCACCAGTGTATTTCATGCCCAGATTCCCAGGGTCCCCCTCCACACACGTACCATGGTGTTTCAGTTTGTCCATTGGACCCAGTTACAGCAGTGATACTGTGAAGGGGAGAACGAAAGAATTAAAGAAAGTTTCATCTGTAACTGGGTGGACGTCTGTGTCCTTCAGGGTGACATTGCAGCTTTGCGCTTTGTCCATTCCATTCACGTTCAGACATATATAGTGCAGTAAATCTGGGCCAATCGAGGAATATGAGCGGCCTTTCATTATAAACAATTCGGCGTGGAACATTAATGTGAACTATGAAATATGAAATGCAATTCTTATTTTTTTCTCTCCTTTTCTTTTCTAAATAGTCTATTTATCCAAACTTGCGCTGTTTGAAATCACGTGGAGGTGCCTGTGATTGAACCCAACATACTTGACTGCTTCGGGGATAAAAGCACTGATGAGAAATTAAAGATATCGGTAACACCCGATACCACCAACCTTCTGTATCCACCACGTGTAGAAGGCAAATACTGCATCTCAAAGCAACCATATTCTCTAATATATCATTTATTCATATATTTATCAACAGAATGTGCATATGTACTGCTGGATGATGTTTAAAATACAAAGTTCTGTCTTGTACACTGTGAGAATCACTTTTTACAGTATGTTAGAAGCAAACCTGCATTATTTCCATTATTTATGCTGAACGTCCTGTGCTGCCACCAGATTGAAAGATTCTTTGATATTACGATGTTTATAAAAATAACTGTAACACTTAAGATAACAATGTTTGCAGTTTTGAGCTGCCATATTTCCACAGTGTATGGTGTCTTTCTGGGACGGTTTCCAGTGAGATTCGGTGTCTGTTAAATAAGTAAAATTGGCAAGTAATAACAGTGGTTTTTACTGTTTGCTTGCAAAGGACCTGGGTTCAAATCCCACTTTATGCTGGAGTGCCCTTGATCAAGATTCTTACTCTGATCTAATATAGTAAAAATTACCCTGCTGTACAAAGGGGTAATTCAATGGAAGGAGCTCAGTGTTCAGCCCTTAAATTGTGGGTCACCTTGTGAAAAGTGTCAAACTTTGTCTCCGCAGTTTCAGAGTCCCAGCAGCATAAGTATATTTAAAAAGAGGACAGGGAGCTGAAATCCTCAATTGCTGCTTGTTTGTGGCAGAGGATGTAAGCGACTCTGCAGGGGGCCCTGTAAGATGCACTAAAGTGTGCATCACTTATAAAAGATGTTCACATTATCATGTCCTTTTAAATCCCCACAGTGCAGAAGAAATGGCATCATCTGTGCAAGTAAAAAAAGAACCCACAGAGACGGATCACTTTAATCACTCATTTTTAAAAAATGTCATCTTCTAAAGCACTGATCCCCAGTCTGCAGTGTAAGTGCAAACCCTACAGAACACCTGACTTTCTCTTCTCACTCCTAATCTGTGCATCTGCTGTTCCAAACAATCTTGTTGAGTTGGATATTTAGCCATATTAAATTTAGGCTGCCATCGAGTGCAATATGCAGTTTGGCTTAACTGGAGTATCTCTGTGTGCTGACACACACACACACACACACACACACACACACACACACACACACACAGCTCCAAGTAGGCAATATTTACTGCTAGTAAAAGAATGAATTGTGCCAATGACAAAGCGTTATCGGAAAACAATCAAAAATATCCATGTGATATTTTAATTCCAAAAACAAATTTGTTCTGTACTAATCTGAGTTGCTTTCTGTTTTCAACTGTTAACCTTTTAATATAAAAGATGAATCTATGGTGGAAGAGGTTTGTATATTACATGCAAAAGAGTGCTGTAAATATGGAAATATGAGCGCTCAATATAGGAGAGCAGCTTTCCATGTTCTGTGTATTTAGGACAAAGCTGGAGTCTTGTATCCTTATGTGGGAAAGCTATTCTTCCTGCAGCCTGTTTGTGAATACAGGACTATAGCGGTAATCATGTCTATGACACCTAGTATTATTGCACGAAAGAAAAACAACTGGAAAAACTGCTGTAGCATTTATCAGAACAGATTTAAAAATATTTGCCGCCAAAGGTCAGATGACCATGCACATATTTTCAGCAACAGGACAAGAGAGGATGTAAGCGAACAGATTTTGCATCCAGAGCTCATGAATAAAAATAGCAATTGCAGTAAACGGGGCAGCAGGTGGTGTAGTTGTTAAAGCTGCCAAACTACACAGGTTTGAAATCCACCTCCTGTTGCAGTGACCTTTAGAAAGGTGTTTAATTCGAACCGCATTTACAGTAAAAATCACCCTGCTGTATAAAGGGACAAATCAGTGTGACTGACAGAAAACTAAACCAAAGGTCCCCTAATTTAACTCAAACTGGCCGCTTTCCAGTGACAAGTCTGTCCGTCACTACTGTGCTACCTGCTACCACACATTCGGCCTTATGTCCCAGTGCGTCTGAACATGTCGTGACAAAAGAGGGCCACGGGTGAGAGGAGGTTCCTATGGCCCTGACTGCAGTTATTAATGTAGCTGCGAGTTGGTGAGCTGTGTTTTGTCCAGAATGCTACTCCCAGGGTTGTGTCACTCCCTTGCTCCCTCGCCCACATAATTGGGCCCTGTGGCGGGACAAGAGCCACGGTGCCGTGCCTCGTGGTCCCAGCCGAGCCCATTAGGCTAGCCGGGGTGGATCTGTTTGTGCCACGCTCTCGTCGTGGGCCGCTGTCCATCTCGCCGAAACAACACCAGAGAAGGAGAAAGTGGACATCTGTGCAGTTTGGCTATGTCTGTAGGCACAGCGTTTGGCAAACCACAGTCACCTGCGCTAGGATGCTGGTCTGAAGAAAGCTGCAACTGCAAAGCATAACAAGGTTACCTGACTAGCCAGCAGTCACCACCCATCTCCGGCATGAATTATTAATGCATGACAAATGACAGCCATTTTGAGAAGCTGCCTGCCCTGCAGCACTCATTTAATATAAACAATATGTATGTCTGCAAATGTGTTTCTTGTATTGATATTGATTTGTGAGAGGTGATATGGAGACAGCGAGGCCTTCGAGTCAACGGGGGACCGAGAGCAGAATTGGATGAAAGGCAAACATCCGTTATTGCCTGACTTCATAATTCAGGAGGCATTTCGAGGGGCTCGGGCTGCTGTTCGAGGTCGAACTGCAGAGATGGGCCTGGGTGATGGATTATTCCAGAGACTCATGTTCTTCAGAGCTGTGGAGACGTCATGGTAGAAGGTAGCGTGGAGCTTTCCTGTCCCATAGCTACACAGGACCGTAGACTTTGTTAAAGGGGTTATTTTTGGGAAGCCCCAGGAGTGGCAGCGGCGAGACAGGGCGCCGAGGAGCCACTGCCTTCACAGTGCTCCTGCAGCACACTTCCTGCAAGCCGCAGTTCCACGGGCCTCTCGACCGCTCTGTGACAGCCCTTGGCCTCGGCGCATGCTCCAGCCCCGTAGCAGAAGGAGATATTCCGCATTCTCTACACCGCCTGAACCACACTGGGCACCTTTCCACAGCTCAAATGAGCTGAAAAATATGATTTACTGCGGGATAAATTATTCATTGCTTCTAGTCTTGTCTTTTGCCATTTGAAAACACGCTAGTCCTTTGCATCCCTTTGGACGAATGTAGTCCCTTGTCCATTTATAATTTAGCACCATTATATGAGGATATTCTGCTCTTTGAAGCAGGCACAGTGTTGGGTATGAAGATGAAGTGTAGAGGCCAAAAAAGGTTATGGAAAGGTTGGTGCTACCCCACCCCAGCAGATGATCAGCCAGTCGTGACATCTGTTGGTGTGTGCGAGCCAAATCCCCGGCAGTCAGGTACCTGTGGAGCGGAGTAGAACGTGTCATATATGTTAATTGTTGTAGCATGTGGTTTGCAAGGCCACTGCCTCAGGGTGAGTCCTCAACGTTTATGGTCAGCATTTACCCTGTAATTGTCACATAGTATGTCTTATACATTCATTGCTTAGCCTTTGGATCAATGCACCTGCGGTGAATTGAATTGAGGCAGTTTGGATGCTCTTGTTGTCTTCTGTCTTCTGGGTGCCTAAATACATCCCCTATTCTTTTCACTACATAAAAGGATCCATCCATCTGTCATCCTCAACTGCTTGTCCTGGTCAGGGTTGTGATGGTCTGGAGCCTACATAATACAAACACAAATAAAGCTTAATTCATAAATTTTAAAACGCTGAACAGAGAAGAAAACGTAATTGAAAATAAGCTGCAAATGGTTCAAATTTTCAAAACGTTTCTGTTTGAGAAAACATTGTACATTTAAGGTGCATGTAGGATTGAAAAGGCTGGCTGGAAAAAAGGACTGACTGAGATGCAAAAAAACTTTTCCCACTAGATAGACAAAGATAGGTGGGTTTGGTTGGGATGTGTCTGAACCTTTAAGATCAAAAAATAACAATAAAATATACATATAAGTGGTATGAAATATTATCTGTGCAAAAACAGATCAGCCAGGCCTCCAGTGGGCGCTGGTGGGCCGCCATGGCTGACTAATGACAACTGCTCTGACTAAGAGTCTGTCCCCAGTGCAGAAAGGGGAACAAACCCCACATCTCTCTGGGTTTCTCCTTCTGATGTTTCAACTCCACTCGCTACTCCCTGACAGAGGGAGGCTGTGGAAAGTGGGTCAGGAGCAGCTAATGTGCTGCTGGCGGAGCACGAGCCCACTTTCAAATGAGCTGTAAAATGCAGGCAAATGAGCTTGAGAGAATAGACTGAAGTGGACGCATTCATGTGGGGGGGGGGGGGGGGGGGGGNNNNGGGGGGGGGGGGGGGGGGGGGGGGGGGGTCCTTGTTCTGCCCAAAGACTTTGCTGCAGGGGAGACATCTCTACTGCTGGGAAAGCATGTTCCATTCGTCACCGTGTCCCACTACAGGGCTGCATGTTTTACTATAGTGCCCCACTGCACGGCTGGGTACTTTACTATAGTCCCTTACTGCAAGGCTGGGTACTTTATTTTCCTGGCAGTTATTGACCATATAGAGACCTTCTAGAAAGTTCTCTGTTCCACTTTTGTCCTCACTGTTGAAAGGGGTGTGTCCATTATCAGTACATCTGAATCCATCCATCTGGTCCATCTTGTCTTCTTTTTTTCTTCCAACTTTTCCCTTCATCACCGTCTCTTGCAGAGAATCCAATCTTCTCATGACCTGTCCAAAGTATGATAATGTCAGTCTCATCATCTGTGCTTCCAAAAAGAGTTTTGGCCTGATTTGACCCAACATCCATCTGCTTGTTTTTCAGTCCATTCGCTGTGTCCTTGAGTGTTGAATGTTGAGTGAATGTTGTTGATTAATCTGTGGCTCATTTTTATTTGAGGGAATTTTCCTTGTCCTTGCAAGTCTGTGCTCTCCCTGTCCCTCCCCGGTGGACGGCTTGTCTTTGTAATCGCTTGATTCTCTCCACCTCCTGAATCCCAGCGAGACCGCAGTCTTTATTAATGCCAATTAAATGTTTAAAGGGAAGCAGTTATGCAGGTCAGCCTTGAGCGACTGTCCCTGAGAGCCTCCCATCCAGCTGCGGGAATCTAAAGGATCAGCTGAGGCCCATATTACTTACTTGGGCACACTTGGCCCCTTTCGCTGAAGCTCATGAACAAAGTCTGTCTCTGTGCAAGCTCTTGAGGAGAACTGAGGAAACAGTTACCCAGTGGTTAAGGAACTGGATGCTGTCTGTTGTTGTATCCCGGAACGAGGCATAAAACCAAAGTTACTTAGTGAAAAATACTACTGTGTCATATAAAATTTTGAGCCCTGTAGCAGTTAGTTATCACAGGGTCATTCCTTCGTAGATGTGAGGATTGGATTCTGATTCAAACTGTGGTTCTGTGGTAACATTATTTCCTTTGGTTATAAAACATAACAAAAGCACACAGGGCTCATGGTGTATCACGTGGCTCTAGTAGGTCATGGTGTATCACCTGTTCCTAGTTGTTGGCCGTTCAACAATGTGGTTCTCAGAAATCAATGTCAGATGAAAGACAGGACTAAAATACTCTTGTTCTTAAAGTGTGGACAAAAAACTGAGTCGCAGGTCCTGAAATGTGGAAGAAATACCACTGCTGACCACCTCAGGCTCTCTCAGTTGATTCACTCAAACAAAAATGGAGAGAAATGTTCTTCCACTTCAACAAAATGGGGAATCATCTTGCACAGTCTCTTTTGGTAAACTGTGATCGCACTTTATTTACGCTCCCCTTGCCCCGTAAGCACTGTCCTCAGTGTTGGACATTGGAAGAGAACCCTAGAACCACTTTCGGGACAGGTGTAAAAGTGCCAAAATTTTTGTCCATGGTGGAGGGTGTTCAAGGTTAAGATAAAGGTTTAAGGTCATACATATCAAGGTAAACTGTCTTTGTCTCCATCCAGAGAAGAGTCCCTGTCTCACCTTTCCAAGCCACGGCCATGTCCATTCAAAGTGAATGTCGGCCTGAGACTTCACCCACCATAAAGAAGACTGTCTGGATGGTTTCTTTCTAACTGTAAGATCATCTCTTTTTCAAAAAAACATTTTCCTGGGTCTTCTAAGTTGTATTTTGAGGAAACATTCTCCATTTAAATTTGGAGCACATCTCATCAAACTGAAGAATTTTTTGCAAACAGAACTCTGCACTTTGGACTTGCCTGTAATCGGCTGGACTCAATTTTTAGTTCAATTTTAAGAGCTGCAGTTGAAGAGGTTTGCGGCCTGGCGATGGGGTGGGGGGTGGGGGGGGGATCTCCTGGACATTTTCCATCATGGTGGAGCTAATCGACTCCCAGGGCTGCGACAAAAGCTCTCCTTCTCCCTTATTTCGCTCTGATTGCAAACTTTCCCGACATGTGAAAATCCAGCCCGAAGAAGCCGCGGCTGATGGGCTCTGTGGCGCTTATCGTCCGGCGAATGGGGCCTGCGGTCGCCCCCCCCGTTTGTTTCATGCCTCCCCTTTCATCTTGTTCATCACTCATGAAGGTAATTCTCTGCTCTCTGCGGCGTGAACTCCTGCCGAAGATACCGCACGCCTTCAAAGGAGGCTACTCTGATTAAAATTCGATTGTTGTGTGTGGAAAACCAAAGTTAGAATTTGGTATGCAAAAAACAAAAACAATGAATAAATAAATAAATAAATAAATAAAAATAACAAGCACGTGGACTTTTTCAAATTTCTAAGTCTACTGCCATGTCCTCTCATTGGGCAACTCTCTAGGATGTGGCGGTCTAATTAATCCGTTTGACGGATCGCGCGGCTGGAACCCAGGTCCTTCCTGTTTGAGTCGAATGAGCTTCTTCTCCACAGCTTTCATCTCCTCCAAAGTCCCCGCTGGGGGGCTGTCAGCTTCCCGTCCTGCAGCGAGGACAGGAAGGACGTTCAGCTGGGTTGCAGCTGACCTTGAGCTGCTGAGGAGTGGTCATGAAAGGTTAGTCAGCCTTGAAAATGAGAAAAGCAAATCCACACGTGAACATGTCTCAGAGTAGAATTTTGGTAGGGTGTCCACTAATTCTTCACAAGGGACAATTTGAAACAAAAAAATGTCAAACTGATCTGGAATTTTTGCCTCATATGAGGTGAGGAGGGGGTTCCAAAGAATTAGGTTGGTAAAAAGAAGCATTGCTCAGTGAGAGCTGTGTGGTAGACTGTTCTTCTGCATGCGTCAGTCCATCAGTTGAGATCAAAAAGACACGTGAATCCCACCCTTTCCCAGTAGTACCCCATGAACCTTCAAAGCCCCTTCAACTGGCTCCTTCTGAAACATCCATGATCCGGGTTGCTGGAGATGAGGAGAGGAGACGGGAATGATTTTGTTGCGGTGCCCATTGATCTCTCTCGCTAGTGCTGTTGCCTTGGCGCACAGTGATTCTTGTCGGTGTTAATCTGGCAGGCGGTAAGCAGCTCCCTTCTCTCCCCTCGAGACTGTTTGGAGTCTCTCCACAGGCCACCATGGGCCAGGACTGAACGGATGGGCTCACTTCTGTTCCTGACAAACAATTAGGTGCTCCATGGTCTAGAAGTAATGCCACATGTCCCAGATGCGTCTTGTCGAGGAGTGCAAGTCTGGCAGCCCTTGGAGTGGCGAACGACTCGGCCTTTTTATAGAAAGGCTGCGCCTCCAAAAAATACTAGCCAATGGACACTGTTATAGACAATACATTTGCTGAACATTTTCTGAGAAAGACTTACAAACGGTTAATTCCTATTGAATAATTATACATTTAAAAATAAAATAAATCAATCTGAAATAAATTTGAAACAGGTCCAGGCCTTGGAGTAGTTGAGTTTTTGTTAAGAAAGGTTTTGTTAAAAAAGAAAGAAAAGTTGCAATGGGATCCTTCTGTGGGTGGACAATATTACATTTTAAAACATGAACGGATAAAAGCTAACAGGCTACATTCGCCCTGTAGGATAAATTCACTTTATCCTCAGCTTTGATATGGTTATTTTTAAAATACTCGTACATTTATGAGACAGCAGGTGGCACAGTGGTTGGAATTGTTAGCCTTCAGTGAAAGGAGCTGGATTTAAAACCCCACTCCTGCTGTAGTACCCTTGACCAAGTTGCCCTGACTTGATTTAGGAAAAATTAACTTTGTATATTAAAATGGATAAATCACTGTAAGTACAAACTCAGCATTGCAAGTCACTTGGATGAATAATGTTTGGTTTTATTTAATAAGGATGAAGATGATGAGACGATGATGTACGCAAGGTTAGTGCAGTCGTGACACACACATATTGGCTCCAGAACACAGCTAGATGTCACCGAACTGTGCTGCTGTGGACTCTGCCGCTGTATGCGGGTTCTGGTACTGCTGGCTGCAGTTATGGAGAATTCCAGTAGGCGGGGTCAAAGCGCCACCAGCAGCCCACCGAGTACACCACCCTCGAAACTCACTGCAGCAGCTACACCACACCGGCACACACCACACACAGTGATGCCGTTACCTGGGATCTCTTCACACCGGGCCAATTTTTTTGCTTACTCAGTCAGAAGGCACAAAAGTCAAAGAAAAGGTGGCTGGGGGGGGGGGGGGTTAAAGCTCTGCTGTGTTTCACCAAGTACTGAACAGTTTTCTGGAGGCGTTCTCTCACTAGTTTGTCCGCTATTGCTCTTGTTCCTTCCCCGTCTGTCTCCTTTTTTCTTACACTGTTCTGATACATGCTGGTACCTCATTGCTGGAGCTGGAAAGGTGGATCCAAAGATAAACTGGTGAATATGAGCAGATGTAAGACTCCTTGCTCCTTTTTTACTGTGTTTGTGCCGGGCGGTTAGGTGTCTCCGTGTCCCACTCTTCCCTCTCTCCTGTGTGTCCTCATTCTCGCTAACCCTCAGAGACCCATCCTGGTCCTTGTCCTCTTAGACATCTCACAGGCCGTTGTTTGAACTGACGGCGGCCTGGAGTCCTCCCACGATGCACTTCTTCACCGCCTACTACCTTTCCATGCAAAGTGTCACTTTTTGTGCTAAGTGCTTCTCAGATGCAGCTGGGGAGAGTGGTTGGTCTCCAAGGCGGGGCTAACGCGTTGCGACAGATGCCAATGTCAGTTATATCAGCGAGGTGGGGGCAATGGAATGTGCCTCTGTTCGCTAACATGTCAGCTGGCCTCAAGCGGACACTCTGGGGGGTCACTCATGCATGAGCTAAACTGGTCCAGCGTTGACAGGTTAAAAGGATTTCCGTCCACGCTGAAAATGCTGTCGCGTCAACAGGCAGGTCTACTGTGTCCATTGGGGAAGCTGATCAGCGCAAAGCTTCACGACAGGTGACAACGGTGACAGCTGCGGTGGCCCAGTTTGAAGACCAGTAGGTAATGGAATGGTCAGTTCACACGGCAGGTGGAAAAGAGTCAAAGTCTGACTGTTGGTCCTTCCTGATCATGGATAGCTGGGGCGACTTAGGATGGAGTTGGGTTTAAGGTACACAAGGACATGTTGTCGGCAATTACAATGAGATTGACAGTGTTGAAAGCAACAGGTTTCGCCGTGTTTAGAGCCGTTGCCTTGCAGGTGAAGGATCTCACTGCTGCTGTAGGACCTTCGATCAAGGTACTTACCCTCAAGTGATACGATAAAAATTACCCTGCTGTGTAAATGGGCAAGTAGTTCATTGTACAAACCTCACACTGTGTCAAATAAACAAATACATGTAATAACAAGTATAAATGTACGTCCAGAAACTCATGAGTGTAAGGTCTCCTGTCGAGCATTTCCAGGGTTCGGGAGTTCACTAGAGAAGTCCCCAACTTTGTAAAATTGTATAATGTGATCTGGGACACTGGCTGCAGATCAAAGCGTGCACATTAGAGGTACAAAGAAAGACATCCGTTTGACCATAAAATACCTCTTTGGTTTGTCTAGATTTTTCTAAATTAAGTAGCTTAAACTGCAGACTTAACTTTGTAAGTCACCTTTCCTGGCACAGATTAAAAAATGTGATATAATGGTGGTAATTGTAGTGATACAAATGCAAATCTATCCTTTATGATTAACTACTTTATAATGGTCAGGGTTGCAGTGGGTCTGGAGCCTCAGAGTCATGGGGTGCTTGGTGACAGTAATAATAATAATAATAATAATAATAATAATAATAATAATGGTCATCCTTGGCCATATATACCAAATAAATCTCAGTGACATATGGAGACTCTGACTGTCACATCCAGCACTTCTCTTCCTTTGCTTTTTTCCATGACCATTTTCTGCACATTCTCCCCATGTCTTTATAGTGCTGTGTCACGACTCCTCTCAGCCCTGCTCTCCTACCACCACACCAGTTATTGAACGCTTTTCACTTGGTCTCTGCTTTTGTCGGCCGGACCCGGAAGGTGGAATACTCATTACGGCTCATTGGCGGGGGGACGATGGAAGATTCATGCTACTTTGCACTTCACAGGCCTGTTTGATGTTTCCATGTTAGCTGTTGGCGCGCCGGGGATGTGAGCAGACAGTCTGTGGATTTGGCATCCATTTCGAACTCCTTCCATCCCCCCACACCCCCCCCCCCCAATCAGTGTGGGTCAGTGGGGCAAAGAGCCAGACTCCGTGCAAATGGAGACACGAGGACCCCTGCTGGCCAGGTGGAAAAAGTCTCTTAATATAGCTGCAGTGGGGGTGTGAGGTCCCGTAATTGTAATTTTGTGTGTGTCTGAAGTGTGTCCAGGTGTTTAAATGACCAATTACGGTGCGGCTGCCCGTTTTTATGGTCCCGTCATCGTCGCGCCGTTTCCACATCGCTCACTTAGCTGCCGCATTTCGATCTCATTTGCATGAACAAAAAAAAGCTACTTTCTTAGATGTGACCGGAAAGCTTTGTATTTACATCAGACGTCTCAGCCCCATCGGCCAGACTGCATTACGGTGCGACGAGAAAGTGGGATTCACAAAATTACAGGCTCATCTTCTCTTGCTGGGCACAAAGAGTCTGCAAATGAAACCACTGTGATTTTCCTCGGATGCAAACAAATCCCCTTCTGGGGGGAGCATATTCTTTGCTCCTGGATGACTGTGAGAGGGAAACGTGGACCACACACCATGGGTCGTGGAAGAGAGGCAAAAGATTGTTTGGATTGAGACCTGTAACTCGGCTGTCCAAACTTTCAAAATGCCATCAAATGCATCCCTAGTGCCTGGTAATCATATGCAGCATCTGAGATACTTTGTCAAAACGTAGGAACAATAACATGAAATATTCATCTGTGATTCTGAAAGCCTTCACAGTCTCATTCCTTGTTCAGAAGATTTTTACAACTGCACGATTAAAAACAAGTTATTAAACTGCCTATTCCTGTCTGCATGCCCTCTTTCAGGGGCCACATTTGTCATTTCAGAGGTGCCGGTTGAAAGGGGCCTAAATGAGTCTGATGACGTGCTGCAGAAACGATGCTCTTTCCCCCATCATGCACAGCACCTTCTGAACACCATGCTGGATCGCGTCCCTCTGCAATCTACCTCACTTATTTGCTCAGCAAGAGCTTTTTTTTATCCAGGATTACTTACAAAGCTATGCATGTCGGCGCTTCATCTATTTTTTATGCCGTTTTTGTAGTGCAGTATTTTTGGTTACATTTTTTGCTGTGCGATCAAACAACAGGGCACTTTCCACCATGGGACCTGAGTCCAGTTGCCGAAAGTTGATGTAGGGTGCCGACACTCTGCTGGCGGCGCTGTTCCTCAGATCTCACTCGTGTTGGCTTGCTAGCCTACAGTGTATTTGGCAACAATGATCCATGGGCTCCCCGAATCATCACGCTTTTCTGAAAGTCATGTTCCCTAGCAGACATTCTGGAAGGTTTGGCTGCTTGGCCCTGTCCTCCTAAAGACTCCATTTTGTTTCTTTATTTAATCTCATCGCTGCCCCTCCCACTGCCACCCTCAACCATAATGCAACGTGATGTACTGCCTTCATCTAACAATGTGTCAAGGGGGTGTGAATATGAAGGATTGTCAAATAGCTCAAGACGGCCCAGGTGGGCACCACCACATGGGGCGCTGGGGTTGAACAGCAGGGAAGTGAGCCACCCATTCTGGTACCTGTTGTGTATGGAGTGTGTGGGGGGAGATCTCGGAGCCTTGACGAAGCCCCACTCTGCGCTCTCCCACCCTGCTGTTGCTCACAGGTCACATGGCACACATCTGGCAGAGATCGAAATACAAGGTGGGCCCAGTGAGAATGTAACCAGGTCTTGACCCCCCACGATACACACTTTGACTCCCATCCCACACGCAGATCTGTCAGTGCTCTGGAATACACACACTTGTAGAGCAGAATTTTCAGACCGAAGAGGGTGAAATGGGGTGCAAATGTAATAACTGGATAAGCAGAACAACATGAATGTACAAACTGTGGCAGATTTGATCTCGGAGGTCTGATCATTGATTTGCATTTTATTTTTCTATATCTGTGCCACTCCATTTGTGCCGAGCATTTCTGATTAAAAAGTGGTCATTGGATTCATTTTGGTATCGAGTGATGTTGTCTCCTGGGTGTAAACACACATTATTGAATGAATAAACAGATAATACAGAGTAGTGAGAGTAGCGGACTCTGTGAACATGTTGGCTTGGTTGATTTCCACACGAGTCAGTTTTTAAATGAGTCAGTTTGTTTGTTCTCCTTATTACTTGACTGTGGGCTGGAGGGGCAGAATCAAAGAACGAATACGTGTACAGAACCTTTCACACGCTGCTGCACACAGCCACACCTCCGACTGGACACCATGCCAACCCTAACACAGATCAACAAACACCTCGTTTCCATGACGCCCTTATTTAAGCCCCCCGGAGAGACAGAGGAGCGGAAACCCCCCCCCCCCCAAAAAAAAAAACACAAGAACACAAGCTCCAGAATAACGCGACACTAAACATAAATCCCTGAGTCCTACGCTTTGCCAGAATGGCTGTCAGAATGAAATTTTGCGTAGCAGGATGCCGTGTCACAGCATGCAAACTGATTAATAAAGGAGTTAAAATGTTTAACACAAAAACCAAGAACCCAGATTCAGTTGGGTTTATGCTCTTAGATTTGCCATGAAAATGTAGCGAGGTAAAATGTGTGTTTGGATAACTGTTGTTATCTCCCTGACTTTCTCATTGCAACACCCTTCTCTCTAAGGTTAAATCAGTGTAAAATTCTTATGAGAATGAAGAAACGACCTCAAAATGTTGAGGACAAAAGCATGAGCTTAAGTAATTTTCACAACAAAAACAGCGTAACAGTAATCCATTATCACTAACCACTGTGAGGGTCATGGTGGTCTGGAACCTATCCTAGAATCACTGGAGATCAGGTTCAACCGAGGGTCATATGGACACACACACACACACACACACACACACACACACACAATGGGCAAATTAGACTGACCAGTTACAGAGAACCTTGAAGAAACCCACATGAGGAGAACATTTAAACTCCACAAACACTGAGCTGGATTCACACCCACACCCATACAGCTCACACAGAGGAGCTGGGATTCGAACGCTCGTGCTTCAAGTGTGACAGATGTGACCACTGTGCCACCGTTGAAAAATGTGTTGCGTAATTGATGTGAAACATGATGTGGGAGGGTCTAATAAAATATGCCATGTACAGGTTTGAAAAGAGACTGTCTGGAGAACTTACATTTCTATTGAATGTCACCCATTCGTTTTGTTTTAATTTCGTACTGCCAACATATGGACCAGTTTCTCCGGTGTCTCTATACTGATGGTGGACACATTCATCACATTCACCCTCCCTTTGAGTAAGACCCTCTCATTATTCTCCCTCCAGTTCCATCCGTTGCGCGCCGCTTCGACCGACTGCAGGATTAACGTTCGTTCGCTCCATATCCAAATATTAATACTGGGCCCTGGAGGAAAGTTCCTGCCGAATAATGCGGTCGTAGTCTCGGTGTGCTCAGCAGGTGCCGCGATGGGCCGATATCTCTGGCCGCGAGGTGGGCTTATCCTCAAATCCGAACCCACCAGGGTGCTGAATCGCAGCCATTGAGGGAGACTTCATTAATATAATATCTGAGGGTTATGAGATATGAGAGCAGGAAATTAAATGCACTAATGCCAGGAAGAAAGGACAGGCAGATTAAGGCCTAAATGAAGGAGTGCGAACGCCGGAGAGCCGTGTTTTAGCTGAGATGTGTTCCCCTGCTGGCCGTGTTGGAGCAGCTCTGCACCCTGCGCTAACTGCTTTAATTCTTAAACATAATTATTACTGGCAAGTTACATTATTTAAATGTCTTGCTTCTGAGTGTGGCAGAATACACCAAATATTTTTTTACAGATCAATACCAGAATTTAGTTTAAATCTTTTTTTGCTCACATTTATGTCGATCGCTGTCAGTTACAGTAGTGAGTCAAGAAAAATGCATCTAGGTTGCCAGATAAATGTTTCCATTATGAAGGGAAACATTCTCTTGACGGCAGTTTTTAATGAAGGACTCGTCGGGCAAGTTATTTAAAATTAATGCGATAATTTAATTGTATAATTCAATTGTTTAGCAGCAGCTTAGTTGGGTAATTGTTTTTTTTTTAATTTATAAATTGTCAAATGACAAACATAATTTCTAACAATTTGCAGGTCCATTAGTCACAAAAGCTTAACATCATATTTTAATAAAGAAAAACTGCATTGGAAATGATGGAAATTAGTCAATAATCAATTTTCTTGACAGGGACAGATCAATACCTTGCAGGGCAGATGCTGAAACACGATTATTTATAGCCTTGCTGCTGCCCCGAAGTGGAATGAACAGAACAACCTGGTGCAGTGAGCACAACACATGGAGCAGAAGGATGTAATACAGTAGGACCCTGACACTCACTATCAAAAATTCCAATACCTTTTTTGTTCAAATATGGACAGATGTAGAAAGAACTGTAGAAAACAGATAACGGAGGAAGGGAAACAGAGAAAGGACCAAGTTGCCTCACCCTTCCAAAAAAACCCAGTACGGACAACGATTTGGATCAGGTTTTACCCCGGTAATATCCCGCTTTATCCCCTTAGACTAACCAGGTCTGGCAAAGCCATTGTGTTTATCCATTTATTTTAGCCAAGTCTCTCTTTTTTATTTCATCCACTTTGCTGTATTTACGGATATATATATAATAGAACAGGTTTTCTCTTTGTTCAGAAAAATAGACAATGAAAAACAGCAGCAAAAAAAACACATAGAATATATTTTTATGTTTGCATCGTAAATCTCAATGAGCATCCTTGGGGAAAAGGCCATGGATAGCCATTCATCTTTAAGAGACGTGTTTATTTTTATTTGTGCTTTCCCCCGAGTCTATATATATAATGCAGTTTGTACAATAGTGTGGTACTGCTGTTTAGTTATATGTTCTCCTGTCTCAGTGCAAACTGGAGTCTGTCACTCTTGAACCCCTAACCTCAGTCTCTGTCCTGCAAGAATGTTGTCTAGTAAAATGTGGGGACATGGAGATGGACGTGGAGACTGATGTCTGCTGCACAGCAAACCAGGGTTTGATGCAATGCAGTGGACCACATGCTCCAGAAGACAGAAGTAGAGGATCAGCAGATTGGGCACTGTAAGGGGACCGTGTTGACAGCTTCTACCCTGGGGTCTCAGATGGAGCGAATGGTGACAGGGGTATTGATATTGACAGGGGTTATGATATTTTTTGCCTACAAAATATTATCTGCGACTTTGCAGTTCAGTGTTTTCACTTACAGTGGCCTACAGAGATGTACTCTGTCATCTCGAGCAGTTAACAGGAGATTCAAACAAAAGCCGAGCAGACAGATGCATTTGACGTGCAGCAGGGTAGACAGGTTCCTTACCTGGGAAATGTGCTCCTTCTTTGACTGCATTTTAACAGAGTTGTTGATTTTTGACAGGATAATTGAGATAAGCAGAGGTGAGGTATTTTTAGGCGGGCCGTACCACTACTGCATCCACTCTCTGCGTGTTCGGTCAGGGGCGTGAGTGAATTCCGACTCGGTCGATACGGACTCACCTTTCCACAACAATAACTTTGCGGGGGCTTGTCCGATAAGGCCCGTCGAAGCACAGTTAATCCTAGCCAAATCCCTTCATTTCAGTATCCGTCGATTTTTTGGGCCGGGACAAGAATAAGAATTGGCTCCATGGCTATGTGAGAAGCCCTGTCTACCCTGTGCATCACCGTAGGTGACTCGTTCACTAGTCACCCAAACATCTGAACCACCGGACAGTCATGCTGCAGACCCAGACAAAGCCTGCAGCGATGCAAAAGTTTGCTGGGGAGGTTTAGGTAGTGTTGGAGGACCTTAAACAGATAAAACTTTTTAAAAGGTGCGCTTTTATAATTTATTGTTTAACAGATTAGTTGTAGCTTTCACCCGTAGTGGCTTAACATTTTATCCATACATTTTTAACTAGAACAAATCAGGCAGCACCTCTGAGAAAGGACCTCGCTGGCATCTGAACCAGCATGTTACCTGTACCTAATGAATGTATTACCACGGTACTGCCAGTGATTTATTCAGACTTACACACAGTAGGAGTTTCTGCGTGTGTATGCGTTCGCTTCTTTTTCTGGCATGGGGTGGGGGGGTCAGGGACAGACTTGGGATGGATAGGGGGGAGTCTCGTAAGCCAAGAAAACTAGCAGACTCTTCATCACGCCACCCTCCCTCTTGGCCTTTTCCCTCTCTCCATCCCTCGCGCCCCCTCCCTCCCGCTTCCAGCAGTACGGTTGATGAATGAAGCTAATTGTTTTATTGCCATGGCTGCCCAATGCCGGCCGCCTCATCGGAGAAAAGGGAAAGAGCCTGAGGGAAGCCATTACCCTTCTATTGTCTGAAAGGACAGCAGGAAATAGCCTGGGTCTACAAGCATCATGGGAGGGCAGGACCAGGGAGTTGGGGAGCTGCAGAAGAAATGCAGAGGGACCTCCGGTTCCTCCTGGACCTGCTTACCACAAAGACCACCCGCAGCAAGGCATCTACAGACAGGCTGTGATTAACCTTTAGCTGCCGTGCCATATGTACTCTTAAACTGTGTTGGTGTGGTGACAGGTGGTTAGAACTCCTTCACTGGCATTTTCACCATGACATGGAAAAACAGTGACAACTCTGAAATGGGAGCCCAACTGCGGAAATCGCATTCTAAAGTAGATCTAGCGACAGCCACTGTCTCACAGCTTGTCTTGTGCTGTGGTACAAGGGAAGGGCACCAGCAAGACGCACAGCTGATGAAGTGATGTTGGGACTTTGGGATTCTGGGGAGGAGTTTGACTTGAAGACAAAAGTTGAAGTTCATCACAGAGGATGTTTAACATGCTATGCCAACAAAGTGTGGGCTGACGGCAGCTTTTACCGTTTCCATAACTGTATATGGATTTATTACTATTCCTTTTTACCTGCCAGTGCAAACTTAAGTGTTCGATTCTTTTCACGTGTGGAAAAAGAAGCAATCGCAGACACTATAGGCTATTTTAGGAGCATAAGGGCCCCGAGGTTTTCTTTCCAAGTCCAAAGGATTTACAGCAACTTGTCTGGAACTTCAGTGTTCTACACCCAAGGGGCAATGGGGTTGTCTCCCTTCAGTATTCGATCAAGTCTGATTTGTGACCCCCGAATTTGTACGTAACTCCCCTGAGCAGTACTGTTAATGCTTTTTTTTTTGTTCCTCCCACCACCAGACACATTGCGACACCACTGCCTCCAACCCTAGTCGTCTCCTCGACAATATCAACCCACAGACTTCACTGGGCCCCTTTATTAACAAGCAAACATAATTTACAATAAACGGTATGGATGTGGCGATAACTGAAAAATCATTCAATTGTGCGGTTTTCTGTTAACTTGTCCTGAAAAGTAAAACTTTAACCATGACTAAAAGAAATTATAAAAAAGAAAAGTAAATAAGATAAATGATCAGAAAGGCAGCGTAAATGGCCTTCCACAGCCGAGGGGTTATATTGTGCAAACTGCCCATAATGATTAATCGCTTTGGAGAACATTGCATTTGAAGGCACCTATGAAACCAAGAACCACAGAATGCAAGATAATGCAGCTGATTTCTTTTATCTTTGTAATTCATGGGTCTAATATACTTAGGGAAAACAGGGCTTTTTATAAAGCCTTATCAATAGTGTTGCAATGACAATTTCATTATGCTGAGTCCATGATTTTTAGTTATTTTGAGTTTTATGTCAATATTTTTGGGGCTATAAATCCACGTAGTCTGGGGTCCTCTCATAATGGAGTGTTTGTGGTGTTCAGCAATTTCACCGGAATTGTGGGAAGTGGGAGATTTGCTGATCATCGCTTTCCCAGTTTCTGGCATTACATTCTGTGGGTTGGGTGGCGCAGAAGAGGTATGAACACGCACACACACACACACACACACACACACACACACACACACACACACACACACACACACACACACCATGTTTAACCATGTTTGCAGTGTTGTTTTCCCAGTTATTTGTGATAAGATTGGAGTATGTGTGATATATAATTGCATACTTGCCGCAACCCATCCAATATGGGTCATGTTTAACCTTCAGACATCTGCCATGGGTCACCCACACACTGCTCACCTACATTTCTTCACTGAAAAATAAATGCTGCGGACAGACTGTGAAGAAATACTGAGTATAATTATACATTCTTCTTATACCCTTAACGCCTCAATTTTACCTTTTAAAGTTAAAATTTGATTCTACTAACCCAGTTCCCCAAAAAATAACAATAACTCTAATGCCAAATATAGGATAGAAATGGATGATCGCAGAGGTTCGGTGGAGTGGTACACGAGAGGGGTACAATGGTGTAAGGCTGTTCATCCATGAAGGGGGAGTCAAAATTCTTTCCATTACGCAACATTTTCATAGCAAACAGTTACACAGGACTGATATGTTAGAATTGGTGTTAGAGATGATTTATAAAAATGGTGGAAAATTTGTGCTTGATCACAGCAGCTTCACACTTAGCTTGTGGATACTGAGCAAAGGTTACTGGATATGTATGTTTCCTCTCAATAAGCATGAATATTAATATAGTAAAGTATTGCATTTCTTTTTTTTTTATTTTGTGTCACCTTTTTTGTTTTCAGTTTTCTGACAGGAAAATGGTCCAGTGCATTAGAGGGCTTTTCAGCAGCATGGCTGCGGTAAGTGCGGTTCAGTCGATCAGCTGTCACAGCTAATATGGACCTTCACATGAAGAAAGTCACCACAGTGGGGCACTGGGGAGAAGGGCGGTCAGTGTTCCCAGCAAGCCCATACCATACCTGTTTATTTCTTACTCTGCTTTTTAGATTATGTTGAGTTGCATGAGCCATCTGACAGAGGTTTTCAAGGACGCCTCTTGTATCTCAACCTTCATATCCAAGCTTAAGCCTCCTGTCTTTGACTTAGTGTATCCGACATAACTAACGTTGTACCCTTCATCTTGCACCTCTGCGTCTCGTCTTCTGCTGTAAAATTATTGAGTCTTTTTATGTTGTTAGTTGCTTGTTTTATTTGTATTTTCTTGGAATTGTTACATAGCTCAAAATGCACTTTCTTGTGGGCCACAATGGATAAGATCAAGATACCTACAATACCTGGATGCCAAGATATTCAGTTCTAGTGAATATAGCAATATCGTAAAATAGCTGCATGGTATCTTTTCTCTTAGCTGTTACTACGCTCTTTTTTTCTACTTATAATGACCAGAAGGGGTGGGCAGCCAGTCACTTGGACCCACAACAGGATTATTTGTGTCCCTCTCCTTCTGGTTGGGAGTTTCCTCTTCTCCTCAGTTGCCAGTTGGCTTATGCTATAGTTCTTCTAGCTAGAATAGTTCTTATAGTCTTTAAATGTATAGCTATCCCTTTACCTGTGGGTTTACTTTATATCTGTTATATGGGCTTCTGCCACGTTTCTTGATCTTTTGGTCACTGCTCTGTATCACTGTGTGAGAAGAGCACTCTATAAAAATGAATTGAATTGAGGTGAATTGAATTGAACCGAAAACAAAGATGACGAAATATGGATTTTGCTTCTACTGCTGTTGAATAGTTTTGCTTTTGTGACTGAAAGATATGCTGGCCACATATGACATAATAATGACAATATGCTTAGTTAAAGATGCTTCTATGATCAGCAAACATATAGTTTGGACAACTTTCTTAATTTAGAAAAGTTAATTGGCATTGTAATTCTTATGAATTTGGAACATTTGGTTGCCTTTTGCAATTTCTTGGTAATGTATCACCATCGCGGTAACATATTCTGACGTTTTGCCCTTGTGCCTTATTTACCTGTATGTGTATATATAGGCATTTTCTTTGTGTACCGATTTTGACCTTTTTCTTCTCTGTTCTGTGGTCAATTCTAAAATAAATAGCTAACCTGGCATCATACATTTTCCAGTTGAAGCGTATAGGTTTTTTTAGCAGCATTTTCCAGCAAATATGGACCACTTTTGACCATCTATATATCTACGAAAATGCCAGTTCCCACATTTTTTTAAAGGCTCACATAAAAACCCTTGTGGTCGTAGCTCTGCTCAGGTGCCAACAGACATGCCATTTGTCAGCAGCTTTGCAGGTGTGTATTGCCACTGTTTAGAGGAGCACTGTTTCCAACGTGCTTCGCATGGTGGCGAGTGCAGCAGCGGCAGTGATTGATCACCCCGTGCCAAGCCTTACAAGGGATCCCCCAAGGGTCTCCCTCTTTTTCGGCTAAGGGCGAGCAAATGTCATATTTCACGGTACCTCTGGTGCCAGGTTGTCGACTTTTCCAGCACTGACTTTGGGAGTTGAGACTCAGCATTGCATTTCAACACTGAACACAGGAGCATTTGTACAGGAACCGCCAGAACAAACTGCATGGGCAAATTCACATGGTGGGGGACTAGAAAAGGGTCACGTCGTCCCACTTGTCCATTCCTTACAGAACGGAGGAGGCCGGAGCAGCCTGCCGACGGCAATGGCAGGAGCAGAATATGAACTGCACCCTAACCAACAAGGGAACCAACCTGTAGACCAGCAGGCGAATGAGCCGCAGGAAGGGCGTCAGATGCGTGCGGGATTTTTGCACCGACTGGACTCCCGTTACAGTGGCTTTCCCTGATGCTACCAGAATGTCAGATGATCAAAGGTGAGCCCAGCATCTCCCCAAAGAACACAAACCAACACACTTTATACTGGCTTTGACAGGAGACTCCACACGGGCAACCCGAATTAGAATATCAATAAGAATCCCATAATTACACAGAGGTGTGTATTGATGTGCGTGCATGTGTGTATCGACGTGTTGTCCCCTCCTGGACTGAGAGATGGGCCTGGCTGATGAATCGCTGTGCTCTGCATTTATAGGGCAAAAACATTGATCATGTGGATGGATAGAAGGCCTGCGGGGACGATGAAAGCCGAGATGCGTGACTGTAATTATATGTTTACACAAGCTAATATTCTTCAAGGCACCGACTGATCGGGTTTAATTTTTCTGGCACATCAATATTCACAAAGTTAAAAAGTTTCAGTTTCACTTGCTTATATTGCTTCACTGAAACGTGTATTATGATCTTTATTTTGAAAACTGTGGTTTATTATTATTCTAACATACACTGAGAGGAAACAGAGGTATGTTTGACTGTGTAAAATATTTTCAGCAAACTTCTCTTTGTCTTTTTATTGAGCTTTTTGAAACAGTGCTTTTATCCAAAGTAATTTACAATGTTTGTATGACCATTTTTTCAATGGCTTACGTATTTATGCAGCAAGGTATTTTTTTACTGCATCAGTACAGGGTAACTCCTGTGATCAAGGGAACTACAGAAGAAGGTGAGATCCCGGTTCCAGGGTGACAGCCCTGAGCACCATGCTCCTCATACCCTTATAAAAAGGAATGATTTTTGAAAAGATAGGGCAAGATAGGAGAGGATAGGATAGAGCTTGATTGATCCCAGCCAGGAACTTCCCTCTTACAGCAGCTGGACACAGAAGACACATAACACAAGACACCCATAAGATGTAAGAAGGTGGACAATAAGTACATAAATGACAGAAGACAATTATTACAAATGAGACGAGATAATTAATGCAAAGCCTTTTTTTCCTGAACAAGTGAAAACAGGGAAGCTGTGATGTACATCTTAACCTCTCAAAGGATTTCTTCCTTCTGGACAGAATGGAAGTAGGAAGCAAATGGGACAAATTGAAATGTTTTTGAGCGTTTATTGTGTCTAAGTTGAACAATTGTATAAGTTGAAAGAGATTTTATTGGAATCCACTGTTTCTGAGTGCACACCTATGATAACCAGGTGAGCAAAATTTGCTACTTTTTTGATGCTCTGCCTTTTGAGAGCTTTTGAAACCTTATGGTCGGTGGCTAGAGCAAGAAAATGCCTGATAGAATACAAAGAGACTTTAGTCTTTTATACATTCTTCTTGGAGTGTTTTTGTACAGTAGGATAAATGGTTTCTTGTCAATGATCCATTGCTTGCAATTTCAGTGCACAGTGGTTTGTTATGTTTTTTATTGCAAACTTAAACTGATCTGCAATTTTGGAATACGTCTGGGGACAATATATTAAGAACTGGTTTGAATATTCTGTGCCCTGTCTCCTGTAAGGAGATTAATCAGTTATTTATGTAATATATGTCAAGATATATGTCACTTTTTTGGGAGAAATCACAAAGAAAATGTATGAAAGTGCTTTTAGCATAAAAATATTACTTTTACACCATCACCTTCCCATAGTATTGCATTTAATGATGGAAAAAAGACGACTTTTTAACTTGAAGTGCTTTAAAGTTTTTGGTGGAAAAGCAAAAACTTTGTTCTATCATGGTGCCATCGTCTGTTGGTGTACATGGGAGCGGTAGGTGACGTAGTGGTTAGAACCCTCATTTTCCACCCGAAAGTCTTGGGTTTGAAACCCTGGCACACTAGAAAATTGCTCAATCTTTGAACTTCTGTTTTAAGCCCTTCATTTTGAGCACACGGACGGAACTGTCTTTCAAAGGACAACTGTTTTATACATATTTTTAATCAATAATTTTTTTTTTTAATTTCATAAATGTGTTTCAGGTCCCTGGGGCAACTGTGTGATTTGCAAATCTGGTTTGTTTTGTTTTCTTGAGCCTCGTGAGGTGGGACGTGAGTAGCGACCAACAGCATGACACGGCTCTATATGAACCACGTAATTTACCTTCACATTATTACAGCCTGTCAGTTGGTCCACACTCACTATTCTCTTGTTTGGTTCTAATTACAAAATGGCTCCTTGGACTGTTAAAGTCACAAACAGTAATACAAGGGCTTCAGGTCAGTCCTTCTGCATTAAAAGAGGTGGAAAGCAACTCCTTTACAGTTAATCTCTGTATGGTGTCGACCCCCCATGGCCTTTGCTTTCGAATTCCGCAGTGCTACCTGCTGGAGAAGAAGGCGGCTGGGATTTGTACCACAGATGTCATTATGCTTTACTGTTTGTTTTTTCACTGCGTGGCTGGCAACGCATCCTCCTCCAGGACTTGTAGGACGCGTGGGGCGTGTCGGAGACAGATTGCCGGGGAAGGCGGGCGCAAACGCTCAGAAATCACTGAGGATTATTCAGAAGCAGCACAATCGATATGCCAGGACGGGCCGCGAGAAGCCAGTCGGGGATTCGCCGTCCTCTCAGCTCTGGCAGTCAGATGTCTAAATCAGAAGCCCCCCCCCCCAACCCGCACCCACCCATCCTTTTCCCCACACCGTGTCTGTGTGTTTGCTCTTCTCCATCTGCCACGGTAGGAGACGCTGGATTAGGACCACTAGTGTGAAACATGTTTTGCGAGATGAAATGTCCATTTGAGCGCAACACAATGGAAGCAGCCTGTCGAGTTCCGCTGATCTCATTAGCGCCGTGGAAACAAACGCTGCCCCCGCCCCCGCAGATGGATCGTCTCAGGAGGACATCATTTGATGTTCCCATCCATGGCCCGGACTCTTCTCAGCCGTGCCACGGTGTGCTTGCGTGTGTGTGCTTGGTGTCTTGGCATCCGGTTCCCCACTCAAACTACTCGGCAGACGTTGCCTAGTTTCCCAGGGTCCTCTAGGAGCGCCTGAAATCCATTTGGACTGGGCTTGGCTGGGCATGCCATGGTTCGGGCCGGGAACAGGCATGATGAGAGTATGATGTGGGATCCACATGCAAAGACAGCCTGTCTTTGTGCTCAAAGTGAGGAAAGCAGGCCAGCGAGTGGCCAGATGCCGAGTGACCAACATTGTTCTCGGAAAATGGGCAGAAAACAAACGATTAACTGACGCTGGACAGCTAATGAGATTTTATATGGACAGAGGCAATAGTGTTTAGTAATTCTACAGAGAACTTGATAAAGTTGCTGTTATAGGGTGTAATTATATATTAAATAAATCAGTTCACTATCTCTTCTCGGAAACCTTGACACGAACAAGCTTTCCAAACTAATAAGGTTTGTTATCACAACTTTTATTTAGCTGATGCCTTTCTCCAAAGTGACCCAAAATTTTCCAAAATGACTTTTTTTGTACTGAAAACCTTTATCTTCAAAATACATTCTCCAGTCAAAAATTGGTCCAAGATGTTTTATTTTTCTTTGCTTTTGTCCAAGGTGACCATGATAGACTTACTGTGATTTACCCATTTATGGAGCTAGGCAACATTTACCATTTTGATTTCGAGTGACTACCTTGAACTACGGTTCTGCGGAAAGATGGGGGTCCAAACCTAGAACCTGGTAGTGCCCAAAAACTACTGCATCGGCTGCTGTTTAGTGTTATGCCTACGGGTTCTGAAATGGCCGCAGCAGTCTCCTCCTCTGTGTCATTGTGCAAAGACAAGTGTGACAATAAAATTTTATAATTTGAACCATAAAAAGCCAGTTTAATTGGTTCATGGTTGCGTTCATGTTCAGGCCCATTCCAGCCAGCAACATGTTTGTCTCCGATGGATTTAAGAGTCCTCTCTATATTATATTTGCATAACCATTTTAATTTTAAATTCAGTTCCACTAAGTAATAAAGCTGATAAAAGGTGACACACACAGGCAGTTAATGAACACGGCTTAGTCTGATCCAGTTAATATCATTTCCAGCAGAAACCACTTGGCCCAACAAGGGGGGGGCAGACAGAAACACTGCGAAAAAATATATTTATGTGACTCGGATATAATCTTCGTGTCACAACGTATATGTAAGAACTGAACCAGCAAGTTGTGTCACTCACTCCTAAAAACCAGAAAGCAAAGTATCATTAAAATGAAACAAAGTTCTGCTATTAATTTCATCTGTATTTTGCTCACTGCCTCACAATGCTGTAGCGGATAATCCCAGGATTAGCACTCTGTCTGCTGTTACATTACAATTGTGTTATTAGTTTATCGAAAGCGACTTACACAGCTTAGAACTTGACATTATTTAGCGCGGTCATTCCCACTGAGCGCCTGGGTTCCATTGAGGGTAACCTCGCCGCTTAGGGGAGCGATACGTGGCACACGTCGTGCTGCTACCGATAAGCAGAGCGCCTCTGGGAGGCCATTTGCTGCAACAGCGAGTGCGGTCGAGATGTTGAAGTGGGTCTGATGCTTCAGGATGCCATACAGAACCCAAAGAATCAACAAAAATGAAGGATCTTTGCACATCCCCAGACCCGCAGCACTGGGCTGTCCATCTGAGTGGCGGGTTCACTTTCTGGGTGGTGTCTCCATGCTGCAGTCAGCACGTTGAGGGACAGTGGATCAATGAAGGAAAGCGCTCCAGAATGCTCCACTGACCTTGACTCACCTGCTGAAATGGGCCGTACCAGGTAAAGTTGTTCCACTTTACTTCCAGTTCCACTGATTTTATTTTTCCTTACCGATTAGTTCCCAGAACTTGGGGGAACGTCACACAAACAAACAAACAAACAAAACGTCCTACAGGACATATTCCTCATTTTTTGAATTTACAGTGCCATTTTGTTAACCACCATTGGAGGCTGCAATCTAACATCCCTGTGGACTTTGATGTGACCCCCCCCCCGCTCCCCCTTCCTGGATTCGGCAGGTGACGTCTCTCCTGACAAAGGACCCGTCACCGGGTGACAGTGTTCGCTTGATTAAAGATCTGATTTCTGCTTGGAGAGCGTGACGCTCGGGCCGAGCCTCTATCTTCACAGGCCACACATAAACTCCTGCGATTAATCAAAGTAAATAAAGATAAACGTGTCATGCAGATTTATTTATAAGTGGTATCACGACTGCCGATCTTGCTTGGAGCGAGACAGAAATTTATATAAAATGCAGTATTTTTTACTCTGTAGAAAAAGGGTGATTAAACCACATTGTTTCACAGGGATGGGGGTACAGGCAGTAAAAAATACTGTATTTAAATCACCTGCTCCTTCAAAGTGACAAGTAAGGGCATGGTTTCCCTCAACGAAATGGGCTAGAAAGGAATTACAAGACATTTTGGGGGCTTTGTCTTTTGTCCAAAGGAAATTGGAAATCAATAGTTTTTCTTCTAAAAAATTATCTTTTACTTCTGATTGTAATTCATTTTAAAGACAAAATGGAAAGTGCTGGATGGAAGTCATTCTGGGCCATAGATGGATGGATAGATGGATGGATAGATGGATAAATAGAAATGTTATAAATTCTAAAGGATACCGGGTAAAGTATCGCTTCTGTACATTTCAAACTGTGCAAATAAACACTTTAAAATATAAAAACTGGATTGTCTAAAAACCATTCTGCACAGACACACAAAAGCACTAAAATAATATAATGGGAATAGCAACCTGCATTAATAAATCACGCTTCAGAGGTCCATCCAGACTTTTCTAATAATCCTGGGATTGCAGTAGTAATGCAATAGTTTGGTACAGCTGAAAGACAGAAGTTCGAATCCCTCTCCTGCTTTAGTTTGTGTGATACCGGCCCCTGTGCCTACAACCCTCTCAGTAGAGCTGAACGGCTCAGTTAAGGATTTTAGTTATGAAATGCCCTGCACACCGACTCCATATTGCTCTGGTTTTGGATCTGTTGCCAGACTCGGATTGTCACGCTTCCTTCATGCATGCACACATGGCCACACACTCGATGACTTCCTTCCCCCGCCTGCAGATGGCCAGTGAAGTGATCCATAAACACAAATGCTCAGGGAGTGTTTTATGTAATACCACCCTATGGCTGTGGCCTGCTCAAGGGCATTGCTAGTTGTTAAAACTGCCACTTGGGTTATTCAACACAACTAGCTTTGATCATGAAGACTGTGTTCTCGTCCCACCTCCAGCTGTAGTATCCTTGGTTAAGGTAAATACCCTGCACTGATGCAGGTAAAAATGCATTAATGGGTGAATCACTGTAAGTAGCTTTGTGTACAAACCTCACACTGTAAATCAGACTAGAGGAAGGAGTCAAATCTATAAATAATGGTAAATAACTTAAAAAATACCTACACAAAAAGTTTGTGAACCGTGACCTGGATTTCTGCTTGAACAGCTGCTGAAAATTGGTCTGATCACCAAAGTCATAATATTAAACAGGCAGTGTTATTTAATAAAGAATACACAGGATTTTACATTTTCACATGTTTATGGAATGAGTGGTTTAAACAAGGTCATTGACAGAAAAATTATACGAAAACTGTTTCATTGGCAAAAACATCAACCCAACACTTTGGCCTGTTCCTTTGTATGAAACCATTTCAGTTCAAATATATCTTTCAGGCGTCTTACTTGAACAGCCTGTTTCAGATCTCGCCGCAGCATTTCAGTGGGACTGAGGTCAGGACTCTGACTTTAACCATTATGGAATTCATCGGTTTGGCTCTTAGTGCCACTCTACCGATTTATTATTTTTTACAAATTTTTTTCTCAAACCTGTATAACTCAACTATAGTCTCAAGGTCACTAAAGCATGAGCTGTTCGGGGATGGGGCTTTGAAAAGGGATCCTCCAGGTTCATATTTGTGGCGGCTTTAACTGCATTGCCACCTACGTTTCTCTGGTTGGGATTGATGAAATCCTGTAACAAATTTCTCATGAAGACCAGATAGTGCTGTGAACAAAAACAATCTGGACTCCTCTGAGTGTCTTCAACATTTTGCTTCAATTATGGCCCTTATAAATATTGCTAACGCCCCATTTTGTGATTAATATTTGTTTTAATTTACTTCGATCTCTGGGATGACACACAATGATCAATATTTAATGTTGTACTGAATATTTATAATCTCACAGTAAGTGAGTAATTGGTTGGCATTGTGGACCAGATTGCCACTCCAATATGCCAAGCAAACATTGGGCTGTTTATGAAGCTGAAGCCTCGAGAAAGAAAGTTAAGTGTGCTGCGAAATGAACTCACTGAGAGGCTGAAATCACCCCCATGCATTACTTTGAAAAGGGCAAACTGTCGTTGCTTGTAGATCGCAGGGCGAGCTGTTTAGCCGCAGTGGGTAATGGGGCAATATGCAGTGCTGAGAGGCGATGCAGAGACTGCGGTAGCTGGGCAACGAATGTTTTCTCACTACCTTTGTCAGACTCTGAAGTTCAACGCCCTTTTTAGCATTGAAAAAAGGTTTGCTGTCGCTTTGAAAGAGGTCTTAAGTAAGTGGACATGTAATAATCAGTTTGCCGACTTTATGTCTGAGGTGCAGATTCCAAGAGTGCTTCAAAACTGCCCATCTGCTGGCTTCCCAGGCGCCTCACCGACCCACCCATCCGTCCCTCTCAGGCACGGCTACTCCTTCCCTCCGGTGGGTGGGAAAATAAGGACACTCTGTCATTATCAGCCTGAGTTTGAAGGCCCCTTAATCAGGCCCCGTGTGGTCAGCAGCGGGCAGAATTAGAGAAAAATAATATAAAAACACAGTCGGGTGGAGAAATCACTGCCATTAATCAGGCAGAATAAATCCCTGAAGCTAACTTCACAGAGACACACACACGCTCCCTTCCCAGCAAGAAAGCCCCGGTTCCCTGGGTCCACAAAGGCGCCACACCTTGGTCCACAGGGCCCCCCTCGTGCTGTCCCAGTAGCTTGCGCACCTTGGTGGCCTCGGCACTTATTGTACCTCATCTAAGGAGGCCTTCGCTGGGGGCTTAATTCATAGAGGGGCTTTAATTATTTAGATAATGTTGAAGCATTTTGACTCTTTGTTTGGAAAGAATTAATTTTGTCGTTTTCAGTACCACGGGGGTTTGGTTCATACTGAGTGGCCAAATGAGGACGAATGGATGGAAGGATGTGCGTCTAATATGGATATTCGGTGTAGGAGGAGGTTCTCATACCACCAGCATGCAAAGCAGCCTCTTCCACACTGAGTTGAGACAAGCTGATGGAGGTATAAACCACCTCGGCCTCTTTGTCAGTTAGCCCGCAGCAACAAAAACACAAATAATGTCTGTACTGTTATTTTCAAACCCATTTTTTTCACACTCAACAATTTAGCCAAACAAGTATCTTCATGGTTGAAGCGGGAGGAGTCTTCTGCTCTTCCCAGGCACCGTCTCTGCAGAAAGGCCTAGTTTGCCGCCAAAGCTTTAATGACCCATAAAAGTGGAGGCCTAGAGAACAGGGCCATCCTCCCTGTCTACAGCAGTTACCTTGGAACAAAAACATGGTACCAGAGAGTCCTTTTATGTTTTCACATGGCTATTTTATGAGAGAGGGACTTTAAGTGCAGTGTGTTTTAAGGACCTGCCCCTTGGGGCTGTTTGACCAGCCCAGTTTGTGCGGCGAAGTGACTGTGGAAGTGACAGACTGCTCCCTCTTTGGAAACTGAAACAATGGTTGCTGCCTTACAAAAGTGGACAGGTGTGACCCACGACAGCTCCACTAGGGAGATGGAATCCCCATATTCCCTATCCTGTGGCTGGGCCGCCAGAGTTCTAGAATGTTCTGGGAACACCCCAAGTTTTCTTTCAGACTTTCTAAAGGCAGGGACAACAAAGGATCATGGTGAAGGGGTAGAGCTAAGAATTAGTGAGTAGCTTTAGACATTATGAGTCACAAGTTAGGGCTACAGGTTATGGTTAGGGTTGAGGTGAGTTTCAGAGGGTTAAAGTTAGTGGCTGGGCTTTGGAGGTGAGGGGTTAGGTATTAAAGGTTATGAGTTAGAGGATGGGGTTTAGGGTTAGGTGTTTGTGGTCAGAGACTGGGGTTAGTGCTCGGAGTTAGACGTCATGCTGCAGCTGGTGTAGCAGTTTTATGTGACTCTCATGTGTCTCCCCTGGGTCTTCCCTTTCACTCCACTGATGTGGAACAATGGTGGATAACAGGAAACCCAATTCTGGGAAATGCATTCCATTATCTGCATTATAAGTATCCACATAGTTGTATAAAATGGGCTGTAGTTGCCGTATGAATCCCCAGTGACGATACGAGTACCGTATACTGTGCTGTTCGTCTTAGGCATTTGAAGCCGCAACCTCTCAGTCAGGTCTGTTTCTATCACTGCTCCCCTGTCAGCTCTTTGTAACGTAACTGCAGATCCTGGCGCCGTCCACAGGACCATGGTGATATTGGTCTGTCTGTCACTGGCTAATGAATAATACTGTTTTTCCTGACAAGTCGCAGTATGTTTATGGGTGTGTGATCCTGGCAAATGGTACGAGGTTCAGGGCTGTTTGCAGCTTGTTACCCATCGGGTGCAGTCAGCAGTTCGCCACGCCGGTGCCTCCCTGCTGGAGAAATGAATATATAACAATGAAATAAAGTGTACTAGGGGTTTTCGCTTGGCTGCAGCTGAGCTGAGTGTCTTGACCCTATAAACATTTCCCTCAGGATTTGCAGTTAGTCACTGAGATTTATTTATGCATACCTTTGCTTATTATGACTTTTTAAATCAAATATTGACCAAGGAAAACAGAATGAATCAGAACGAATGCAAATAGAAATATATAGGTTAAAACATGGTACATATGTCACACAAGTTTCTCACTGCTATGGCCAGACTTCCCGGCCAGTTTACTCAGTCCACTCTGTCTGCCACTCTGCTGAGAAATACATCTGTGCTGCAGCGAGTGAGATTCGTAAAGCACTCCATAGAGAATGTTGCCCTGGAAGGGATTGAATCCTGAGGAAGCCACAGCACAGATAGCCAGGACACAGCCTCACCCCCCATGTCTATTTCTCAGTTTAACGTTTGATGTAGAGGAAGAGCCAAGAAGAGCATGACATGCACACCAAGATGATGAGATGCGCTTTGGAGTTTCATAAGAGGACCAGCGACGTTGGAGCACATATATTGCGATGCTCTGATTTTGCCTTTTTTTGGTGAGCAAGTTGCTCGTACTTGTAGACAATCCAATTAACGTGGCACTAAAAGTAATGGCGGCCAATGGCTCATCGAGTCTGAAGCACAGACCAGTGATAAGGAAATCAGAGACCATGAATAAAAGATCCCTCTGATTATGGAAAAAGTGTGTGAATCAGAGTGAAGAAAGACATATATGAGAAGTATTGCTACATGTTAGAGCGTTAATGTTGCACATTTTATCATGCATTTCTACGCACGATCACTTTAAAATGCAGTTGAATACAGATGTCCGTCACTTTCCAAACTTTCCTTGAATGTGAATATTCGCTATCACAAATGACAACATTATGTGAGCTTAATTCTCTGAATAGAAAATCCACAGTAATGGATCTATGGCAGGAAAAAAAAAACTGTGCTAGTGGTAGCAGAAGGTGCCAGCGTTGCCCGCAGGAGAATGTCATTTTAGGAATGTGAAGTACTGCTTTAAGTGAGGAGAGCGTTATTGAAAGTGAACATTACTCCACCATAGTGTCTATTGGCCATTTTATGCCTGTTACTCAATTTATATCATGTGTGCATTTGGGCAGAAAGTGCACAGTTATGAAGAAGTTGATGAAAAACGTTCTCAGGAGAGCATTATAGGTCTGGAGTTTTTATTTGCTATTTATTATTTTATTCAGTTTGGTGATGTTAATCTATTTAAAAATCTATTTCTAGTGTTAGGATTGTACACTAAACTACTTACAATGATTTATGCCTTTATACAACATAATATTTACTGTCTCAGTTCAAGGTAAGTGTGATGGAAGGTACAATAGAAGGGGAGATACTTTGCCAGGCGATGCTCAAACTATTACACCTCCTGCTGCCCTTTTGTAGCTGCCTTTATGATGTGGGTTGCACACTTGAAATATGACACAAAAGTCAGTGGAGCCAGTGAGCATCATAGTTGAGTGTCTGAAGGTGAGGTGCAGGTATTGCTGTCGAAAGGATCTGAAATTCATTCTCAGAGCAAACGCAAAACCGAATAAATCAGTGCTGTGTAGCAACGTGAGCAGTGTGTGAGTCAGTTTGGATTGTACACTCTGCTATAAAAGGAGCAAGAGGGCAAGATTTCATGTTTATTTCATTGCATAACAAAGCAACAGCATGAGATTTTTTGTGAAAACCGCAAAATTCCAACCAGTACTTATCACGTCTCACTGTTTGCCTCTGACCTGTGCTGTCAGATGCTGTTATGGAGAAAATACTTGCGCTCCCTGGCTTCCTTTTTCTCAGCACGGCAGATGATGGATGACGTTGTAGTTTGTCACCCCTTCCCATGTGTCTCTGGAACTCTGTCGTCCCCCGTTTCTGCCCCGGAAGCTGGCAAAAGGAGGCAGGCCCAGGTGATGGAGCTGACCAGGTGACGCGGTGTCAGATGGGGGCCGATTCTGGGCCATTAACAACATGTAGACAAATCACCCACCGCTTGTTAGTGAATTTTTCAAATGGCATAGATCGAAACAAGCAAAGAGACAAACAAAAAAACTGACCTGTTGGAGGTCATAAACTGCCCTTTGCAAGTGGGAGGTGGAATGTTGAACCAGGAGGCACTAAAAGGTGATTTGGGACTGTCTGGTGCTGAATGGAGTGTATCCTCCAGTATCGGGGCCCTTGCATCCATACCCTTCACCCTGGTCCCATTTATCAGTGTCCCTGGGGAGAATTGATCCATCCTCCACCTTGTTTTGATCCTCCTCTGGCTTCCTAAGGCAGTTCAGGCCACTGCTGCGGGACCCATCATGTGTAATGATCTGCTGGGGAACGTGCATTGGCAGGCTGTTCCTCTTGCCTCCCTGGAGGATCTTCTATAGAGACAGGCTCATCCTGGAACAACAGCAATGGCATCAGCCCATATTTCATATGCACCAGATATCTAGCACATTGGTCCCATGTTCCCTTTTGTCCAGGCTCCTTTTATCAAGTTAATGTTGACATCCCCCATAAATTAAACTGGAGAGGCGGCCATTAATTGTGGACTTGAATCAATTGTTGAATTGTTATTTTAGCTGGCGGCTTGGCCGCACCAGTGAGGAGATTGGGTCCTTCGTAACACGCATAGCCGACCGGCCTTAACCAGACCTGTCTTTGCCATTAATCAATGCCTTCCACACCGTTTGCCACGTGTGGATGGAGCGCGACCCCTTACTTGAGGTCATTTGCCAATTTTTGGAAGAAGTCGGCTTGAATCAAACCGGAGGCCTCCCGCACCCGGTGGTGGGCTCCTCTTCAGTGGTCTAATTGCCCCTCACGTGGCTGACTTCCATGATACCCAACAGCCTGGCTCTCCCTCGGGACGACACACAAGCTGTTAACTCCATTCAGTATGATGAAGTGTGGGAGCATTACCACCGCAAACTACACTCCGCCTTTGCACGGGCAGTCACCACCATCTTTATGGCTATTATATTCAGCTGTCGAATGCCGGGCTTTAACTTTGGAGGAAAGTTAACAAAGTTAAATCAGACATTTTCAATCTTAACCCTCCTTCTGAGGAAAAACCCTTCCTATGGTGAACTGTCATAAAAAGCAGATTTAATTGCCATTAGTTTCAATGTTAAAAATATTTATAAATTCCTCAGCCCAAGAACTGATACCTATTAACACAGTTACTTCAGTAACCAAAATCCATTATCATAACACAGCATAACAAATCAGTTTCCCTTCATCGATAACTCCATGAAGTTCACTTTGCAGTTCATGGTTTTCTACTTGATGTCGTTCAGCCCCTTTCTAGGTATAATGTGCTGTGCACTTAACAAATGTTTCCAAACAAGCACGCATTCCTAAGACACCGAGTGTTTATAACATCAAAGACAAAAGAAATCATTGAAAAAAATATGAATGAATTCCCATTTGGAACAAGGAAATGTTTTTTGGATACTCATAGTTGCGGGGTTGAGAACTTAACGCATCTGTGAAGACCACATGGCAGGTCTTGTCTGCCATCACTGAACTGTGGAGAGAGGGGTGCAAAATCCAAATTCTACCCTCAAAAATGTGAACAAATGCTTTTAAGCTGAAGCAAAGGTATTAAATGAAACTCTTTGAAAAGCTGAATTTTTGCAACCAGAATGGAAGTATCTTGGAATATGAGTGTGTTAAATCAGAACCACTTGCTTACTGCAAGTTTTTCATCTAGGTAACATTTTTTTCCACAGAAACGTGGCTAATTGTTACTGTATTAATTCAGGAAAAGTACCTTGATAAGCACCAGGATCTTCAAGGACAAAATTGGAGTTCTATCCACTCTGCCACCTCCTTGTTTCCTAGTACTAATCTTTCCTTTACCAAGCAGAACATCTGAATATGTCACGAGGCTGTAGATGTTAAGAGAAGGTAATTTTTTCCAGAACTTCTGTGTTATCACCGCACATGTAGGGACATAGTGACCACCTGCAAGCTTCGAAAGGTGGGAATCAGCTCTAAGGAATCTCCCAAAACCGTGAACTGCAAGGCTGCGGAGCACGAGGTGACTTTTGTTTTGTCGTTGTCGGACGGGCCGCTTACTGTTCCGCTGCCTGTGTTCGGGCCACTTGCGGGAAGTAGAGCTCCTCCGTCCGAGACTCTGGAGGTGCCGAGATTTCCGCCTCCTTTTCCTCGCCGCTCGCAACTGAGATGAAGGCGATGCCATTTCTCAGCCGCTACCCGGACCGTAATTGGTTGCTGTGAACCACTGCGCAGGAGTAGTAATTGTGTTTTATGATCATTGAATTTCATTAAGTGTCTAATTGAAGCGGTGTGCCCCCCGAGCTCAGGGTGGGCTAATTAAAAAGAGGCTCCCAAACAATCTCCTTCCACTCGGGAGGAAAGAGAGGCATTAATTAAACGCACAAGTCTGCAAACATAAAGGTGCTTTAGACTTGGCAGAATATAATTATCACCACGGTTTCATTGATTTCGTGTAAAAATACAGCATGTCTTTCATGTCTTAGGGTATACAATTCATTAGATAATTAAAGTAACCGTGCTACGTGTCAAATGTGTTTTTTCTTTTTCTAGGAAAAACATAAACTATTCAGCCATCTCCAGCGAGACTGTACTTTGTACATAAGAAATGATGTCCATGGTAAGGCTGTAAATGTTTATTCTGAAGCTTAAGGGGTTTCCTCATTATAATCGGATTAAATACGGCAGCCTCTTTTGAAACAAACAAGCACCGCGACCTCAGGTCTCCCCGCTATCGCGATTATCTACGTGTCCTTAAACAATATTTGGCCTTTTATGTTTATCCAGTCAATTACTTCCTGCAAATTCACAATTTAAAGAGCAGTTACGCCAGATGGGGTCCTAGCATGAGAAGGTTAATTGGCTTCTGTAATTCTGTCGGTGTTTAGAATCTTTTGTAGTCGATCGATCGCTTCTTCAAGTCAGAAGCAAGAACGGTCTCACCATCCGTCCACAAACTTCTCGAGGTCGTCCTGCTGCGGTTATACGCCTGCTCATTGTGTTCCAAATGTTTCAGTTGTGGAGTTTTGATGAAAATGTTCCCGTTTAATGTTACTAGAGTTTTTTTACTAATTTTTCTTTCTGTAGTGGATCGCGTATGTGTGAAACTGAACTTCCGCAGTGTTTACGACTCTGGTCTGATGTTCATGAATGTTGATGATTGGTAACAATGTTAGGAATGTTGCACATGGTTATAGGATAAATTAGTCAGTTGTCAATGAATAGGAGATTGTGAAATGTTTTTATTTTCAGTAGTTTGGAAGCAGTTTTAATGTAACTCAGGTTAATAAAAATACAGTGATCCCTGGTTATCTGAATGTCATCCGTTTCTGAAAAATTGTTGGATAGCACATTTTCAGACAGTGGAAACCTATGTTCCATTATTTTCAATGGAAAAAATAACAATGCATTTCCAGCACATCCCAAGTTCTGGAACCAGTTTCCTCCAATATCACAAAAACACTCAAACCAAGGATTTCTTCACAAGCTTCTGCACTTTCCGAGGTGACATTTTCACCTCCAAAACATAATACTGATAGTTCATAATCATAATGGTAGTGATGTTGCACAATGATTTTCAAGCAACACAAGAGAACAGTGGAGATACGACTGCAGCACACTCTCGGCCCCTTTCCTGGCTGCTTCTGACCTCGGTCAGAAATCCCAGAGGAGTTTCACGTTGAAAACTCCAGGGCTGGAGTTACCTCTCCAGGGTAATATTAACTTGATTCTGTCAAGGGTGAGCAATGAACTGATGCAGGGATCCGCTGAGCCTTTACTGTGAACAACTTACACTTCCTGTTGCAGCTGTGCACTTTCTGTCGAATGCACATCAAAAAACCTTCCACATAACTTTTACTGGTTCTTCCCATTTGTTCATCTAAGTAACACACACAATATGGCCAACAGACATTTACATAAAGCAATGCTCCACTGTCTTAAAGCAACACTTTCACATTCCTCACGCATCTTGTCACCTCGATTTGTACCCGGCTTAAATTACTTTTTTAGCACTATTTTTTCTAATGCAGAACCTGAGGAGTTGGTTCTCGATTTGCACAGTAAATTCTGCATGCGTTTTTTAAAGTTGTAAAAGCACATATTCTGCTAGGGAGGCTACGGACAAGGGAGATTGATATCTATATAAAAAAAAAAAACTCCTTAAAACAGCTTCATCTGCCATTTTTAAAGAACCTAACCAGAGAAAAAAATCGAGGGGTGTCTATTATAAATCTTTTATTAACTGTGACTTAATAATAAAGGCAACTTTGTAGTTTCAAGCAAACTGAGTAACAACCAGGCTTTGGTGCCCGTTCGTGTTTGTCAGCTGAGGATCCTGGGTATTTCATTTGACGCGTAGCATAAAGGTTAAGAAACCAAATGTTTAATTGAGAGGTTACTTGTTAAAATGCAGATAAGGGCCCTGCTGCTGTTTGCTCAAATGAAGTACTTTACCAAAATTGCTGCTGATACACGTCCAGAGGGATAAATGGATAAAATGTAGAAGCAACAATCAGCGGTTCACTCCTGTCTCCCACAAGGACCCGGTTTGAAAGGCAACAAAATATCACACATTAACCAGCGTAAAAAGGGGGGCTTGAACCCTGGTCCTGCTTTCCGTGTCAGGAGAATAAAGACCCACTTGACAGGGTATGTTTAAAAAACAACTCAGCCTCAATGCCGAGAAAATCAGCGGTATCCGTTCAGACCAAAAATGGCGAAAAACCGGCCCATTACTGTGGGGAACTCATAAAGGGGCCTAGCGAGAGCTGTCGCGAGGCAGGCGCCCCGACGCCGGTCCCGCTGCCACTGTCTATAATAGTCCTTCTTTATTGATTGTGCTTCCATCCATTGTCTCCAACATGGTCCGCCCTCACGTCCCCTCCACTCGGAACAGTTTTACACTCCACGGAGATGCGGCGAGAGACAACGTGATGATTATGTGCGAAGACGCACACGTCTGTCTCCAGCAGCTCTTTCAACGCAGCTCTCCTGTGACGCGGTCTTTAGCCCCGGCGGTGTATTTTTGGAAACTATTAGCACACTCCCACTGACACAGAGTGCTACTCATTATGAATGAAATTAGGCGACAAACAGTACGCCGATGCTAATGGACTTTTACCGTGGGAGGGGACGTGGATGGGTGCTGGAATTTGGCAATTGCCCATTACTCGGAATGAAAGCTATAAGTCACGTGCAAAAATATGGGGAAAACTTAGTCGAAAGTTTTATTGTTAACCGTTATGCATTTTAGTACTTTCACCAAGCTCACTTACACTTTTGTAAACTAGTTACACCGATTTACCCATTTATACAGGTGGGTAGTCTTTACTGTTTCAGTTCAGGGTAAATATTGCAGCAGAGATTTGAAGTCCTGGCCCTTCGACTAAAAGGTGCCGGTTTGAACGACTGGTAGTCCTGCCGGTTGTTCCTGAACAGTTCGACTTGCGGCAGGAGCAACGGTGACACAGCGGCTCTCTCAAACCTTGCCACACCCCTTCAGACAAGCGGCGCTCGATCCCAGCTCTGTACGCCTACAGCGCTTGTTTGAGAGCTGCAGCAACTTTGCTGATCGCCCCCAGTGCTTGGGAATTAGCTGCAGCTCAGCCAACTCAGTCCCACCCAAATTCAATTTGTCTAAGGAAATTACTTTGAAATGACTCGGCTGAGCGATCTGACCGCCAAACAAGAGCTTCCCTCATTTTTTTCTGAGAGACAGTTACTGTTTTTTTGTTGATTCTTTTTTTAATAGAGTGTGCTGCAAAAGCAAAAGACATGCAGGACCACGCGCGCGTGAGCGCGCACGCACACACACACACACACACACACACACACACACACACACACACACACCTGACACCAAAACAGAACTCAGTGCTCTCAAGTTCAGCGAGCATACATCAAATAAGAAAGCAATTTATAAACCTGTCACAACTCCCCATCACCCCTCCATAGCCTTCCTTTGTTGCCTGGATGGCGTCCAGGGTGGGGAAACTGTACCTGCAGGATTAACTCATGGTGAGGGGGCCGAAGATCGCGCAGAGGAGAAGCACTCCCCGTGTTGCCAACAGGAAGAAAGTGTCCACTGTAACACACACAAAGTCACAGCAACAGCAGCCAATTTGGGCTGTCTTCTGCAATTTCCCATACAGTCTCCTACTTCTCATTCTGCTCTCACCTGCTTGGCCTGATGTTTCTATCCATGGGATGAAGGGGAGAATCAGTCATTTCTGTGGTTGTTCTTCAGCGGGTGAGGAAGCACGTCACACACAGCATGCTCATCTCCTCAATTACAGGCCACACTTGACCATCATCTCAAATGTGGTATCCATTTAAATGGACAGATGAAGGAAAGGTTTCATTTACACTGTGGAGCCTGGTTGTGAGAGCAGAGAAAAGCTCCTTTTTTGTGCACTTAGTTTTCCGGTTCCACTGTGCATTTTATATGTTTGCTTCTAAATCCGCCATCCATCGCCTCACGCTTGCTCGCTCCTCAGCATGTCCCACAATGACACACATGATCACGCTCGCAGCGGAGATAGAGACTGCAGGTTGTGGGGTTTTCGATGAAGATGGACAGCCTGTGCAGGGTGAATTCCTTCATTCCTCCGCAAATATCATAGTTTATTAAGTGCATCGATTTTGCTCCTGCTGCCAACGCCACCACGACAAGATTGCAAAAAGTGATGAAGAACATGTCAGGGCAACGAGAGCCTGTGAAGGTGGGCCTCGGCTGCCCTTTACCGTGGCTCGGCTTTCCGTCATGCTCCTCTCCTTAAAAACACGTCGACGAGGAGTTCATTTAGACGGAGGACTAGGACCCCATTAACCTCCCTCCGCCTCCCACATCCGCCCCTTTCCCCCATTTTATTAGCATGGTTAATGTTAGCGATACATTATCTCAACTAATGAGAGTCAGATGAAGAAATGTAGTGAGGTGAAACTGCAGAAATTACCTTTCCCTCGCTGCTGGTAGACCAGCTAGGTGTCGAAACCCTCCCTCCATGCCCAGCCAAGTCAAGCTGCTTGATATTCAACCGGTGTCCTGGGCGGCAGGATGGATTAGAGTATGGACGGGCCTCACGAACCACCCAGATCTACAGGGCAGCGTTTCAATCACTCCGCTGGACCAAATATAAAAATAAAGTGAGAAAGAATGAGCGAAGGAACAACAAGAAAAGGACAAACGCGTAAATTCTTCCTGCCTTGTTGATCCCAGCCAGCCATGCTCAGATGTGCAAGAGCTCTAACCCCCAGCATCCCAAAATGCACTGTTTGTCATAATATGCCATTATAACAGATTATAAAAAGCCTAGGATGATTTTTTACCCTCCCGTTGTACAAACTCTGCGTTGCATTAGCATCAGCGGCTGCTTGGGTTGAGGTCCTCTGCAAATGACCCAGACTGGTTTTTAAACTGTGCCACCAGCTGTGAATTTCTCTGTTCCTGCACTTGTCACACCCTTCCTAACATGATCCATGGTTGTTTCCATCTGAATGCCATCGCAGATCCACCGCATGGTGGAAACAGAATTACGGAGCGAGCTCGGCCGTTTCAGCCGGATCGATAGGATGATCTTCCGGGCTGAGAGTGAGGGTATTGTAAAAGGTTACAAATGAGGCTGTTTAGTCCATCACGCTCGGCTTAGGAGCCGGGGATTATCGATCCGTGGGGTCTCGTTGAGCCGTCTCCTTGCAGAGAGGAAACTTGAGCCATAACCGTTCCTGAAAGAATGGCGGCGAAGAAAGGAGATGAGATAGCTGTACCTGGAGCCATTGTCAACCTGGACCATACTTTCACGTTGTGGAAAAGTTCACATCTCCTCATGTCTGCATGAGCATCTCCATTTGGTCCTGTTCTCAGTTCAGCACTCGCCCCACTTCTAAAGAAGACACAACTTTTTCTGTTTAGAGGCCACAGTCACAAGTGCGTCAGCATCACCTTCCTCCATGTGTGTAACACAACTGTCGTAACCGTCACGGCCCTGGCAGGTCCCCGCAGTGCCGGCAGAGGCTGCGGAGCAGGTTTGCGGTTGGCAAAGGCAACAGCCCTCTCAAGGTACTTCGAGCACAAGCAGTGGACTGCAAGAAGTCCTCACTCGGATTTTTCTTGTCAATACAATGCAGATCATCTGGAGCGCTGCCTACTGAACATCATACGTGCTGACAGGCTAATGGTGATATCATATACCAAAAGCTGGACGATGTTCCGCAAAATCTCCACGTTACACACCTTTTGTGCCCAGTTTCCCCCAATTGACTTGTTTAATTTTAATGCCTGTTAATCTTTTCAGGTTGAATTTATTATTGATGGCGACGCACTAAGGCTCCCAGGAAAGGCGTCCTCAATAACACAGAAAGGTTATTCTTTAATTTGATTCATTTGTTTGGGTGACTGTTCCAACCAGCGATTTATTCAGTCCCCTTCAACCCCAGAGTACTGCAGGGGCAATTAAAGATGTAACATTTTTGAACAACTAACCCATAATTTAACATATATTAAAGAAATCCTTTAACATTTTCCTTTTCGGCTTTTCATGCTGCATGAAATGACAGTTTCGGCTGTCCTCCCCCCCCCCCCCC